>VRYO01002253.1:15090250-15241490 GCA_009812075.1 Sialia sialis
CACGGATCCCTGAGCCCTGCATAGATTCCTGAGCCGCTCTCGGGTTAATAATCTTGGATTGTTACTTCAAATAATTTGAAATACGTGTTCTTTTCTGCCCACATTTATTAAGGCTGTCAGTACCTTTGCACTGGAATAGTGCAAGGTGAAATGAGACCACTTCTTAAGTCTGGCCCTAATGGTTAAAACACTTTCAGTCTTTCTGCACTGCTGCAGGCGCTCCAAGTGACCCGGCGTGTCTCCTCGCTGCCGTCCCAGCCCGGTTCCCGGCCCGCCCCTCGCCGCCGCCCGCCCTCCTGAGCGCCCGGCGCTCGGCGCTCGATTGCGGCGGCTGTTCCTGGCGCGGCGCGCCTCGGCGCTGGATTGGCGGGGGCTGCGCGGCGGGCGCAAGATGGCGGCGGCGCTGGGCCGGGGGCTGGACATCAGCCTGGCGGCGCTGCGGCAGCACGACCCCTACATCAGCGGCATCGTGGACGTGGCCAGCCAGGTGGCGCTCTACACCTTCGGCCACCGCGCCAGCCAGTGGGTACGTGGGCGCGCGCGCCCGCCCCGCCCCGCCCCGGCACGCCCCCGACAGGCCCCGCCCCCGCTAGGCTCCGCCCACAACACGCCCCGCCCCCGCGAGGCCCCGCCCAGGGAGGGCGGAGGTGTGAGGGTGGGGACGGGAGGGGCCTGGCGCTTGTAACCCCTCATGGTGTGGCGAAGGTTGGGACTGCTGCCTGGGGCATGTGGAAGGGCCTTGGCGGCTGGGAATGGAGCTTCGGCAGGCTGCGGGATAGAGTTCTGCTGTGTGCTGTGCAGGCTGGGGTTTGTCTTATGGCCGGGTTTAACCCAGGCCTGGTTTTTGTTCTGAGGTCATGGAAGACCGGGCTTTAACTCAGGGCTGGAGTTTATCCTAAGGCCATGGCAGACTGCGGTTTAACTCAGGGCTGGTTTTTATCCCAAGGCTCTGGCAGACTGGGGTTTAACCCAGGGCTCTGGGCTTTAGGCATTCCTCTGCCCTTGTGACACCTATATGGCAACCCAAACCTGTGCAGAAGAGCAGTGCTAAAAGTATTGTTTTAAGCTGTACAAATGTAATTACCTTGGGGTAACTTTAGGTAGTAAAACATTTAGGCTCTTGGCAGGCGATTCTTTGTAGGCTTTAACAGTAGCACTCAGAACCTGTGTTTCAAGAGCCTGCTGAGACTGTCTTTTGTGTTGTTTTCCTCCATTTCTATCTCCTGAGGGAAGGTGCCATTGCAAGACTCCTCTCTCTGCCTCTTGCCTGTGCACTGTTACCAGGTGTAGCCTAGAATTAACCCAGTGCTATGTTTAATCTCATGTTGGTGTGCCTGTGGATTTTTCACGTCCAACCTAAAACCCTGCTTCAGCTGCATGGTGACCTGTGCTAGCTCCAGCCTCTCACCACAAACCCACAAGTTTAGTTCAGTTATTTTTTCTTGGTGTGAGTGATAGAGATGTAACTGAGGGTACTAGTAAAACAGAAAAGGGAGCTCACTAACTTTCTTAATGTTCCTTTTCTTCAGGAGAAGACAGATGTGGAGGGAACACTGTTTGTTTACACAAGGTGAGGACTCTGTGTTTTGTCTTATACAGGTGAACTCTGTGGATATGGAAAAACTGGCTGGGATGGAGCATGGCTGAATAAAATAAAATGCTCCACTTTGTTTAAGGGTAAAAACAAACTGAAACTGCCAGAAACAAATGTGGAAAAGAAAACACTCCGAAGGAGACATGGCCTTGTATTGTGATAAGACTTTCAAATGTGGTTTGGATGTCAGTATGTAGAATTCTTTTGTGTTGTTTTAAGTAGGATTTGCAGTTTAAAACTGTTGGAAGAAAATGAGTGAAATAATGATATTGCTTAAAGGAAGGGAATGGCAGAGCTTTTGGAATACTGTGTCCCCTTCATAGAGGATTTTCTTACTACCTGTTTGTTTCTCATGTGTTTTTCATCTAGCACTTTTGATGGTTTTCATCTTTTCTTTTAGCAGCAACTCTGGTTGTGGCTTTCAGAGCATTATTTTTTGCCTCATTTGTTCTAGAGCACATGTGCTAGTTCTGTTGTGAAGCCTGCCCTGTGCTGGGGTTTCCATTCTGGTGCCCCAGTGTTTCTCTGTGACTGCTGTTAAAATCCAACAGCTACACAGTCAGCAGGTGTTGCAGTAGCTGCTGAGGTGTAACACCAGGACAGAAAGTTGCTTGTTCAGCTTTTGTATCAAAGAGGATCTGGAAGGAAAGCTGAGAAAGCAAGAGATGGTTTAGAGAAGTGGGTGAGGTGACAGAGAGGCCCCATAGCCTGTGAGCTTTGTGGGAAGTGGGAATGCTGGTTTCAGTCTTTGCAGCTGCCTTGTACCAGCAGTGGCAGTGGTCAGCAGTAATTTTTCACAGCTATTCTCAGGTAAATGGAGATAATTACGGCAAAATTACTGCCACAAGAGGCAAAGCAGCAGCACTTGGTTGTGCTGGCTAGGTGGATGTGGTGACTTGTGTGCTGCAAAACAGAAGCAGTATTTCCTGGTATGTTGGTATCAAAGCTCAAGAGCTGACAACTGAAACCTGGTCCTTCTGGTATTTGTTATCTTTACAGTTTTTTTTGTTGCCTGAGGGAGTTGCCATTTAGGGCACAGGTTGCTGTCTGGCTGGCTTTAGGCTGCAGTTTGGAACAGGTTATAAAGTGTGTGTGACATTATGCATTGCCCTCACCATCAGATTTAACTTTAATTTTCTGCGGCTTCAAACACATTTATCAAGTCCTGTGGGAAAGACATTGCCAACAGACAGTTTGGAGACCACTGGTGCTGCCTTTGTTTCTTTTCATTACAGTGAGATGGTGTTATCTTTCTGCTTGGACTCTTATTCACTGCCCAGCTCATCTTTGTGAATTTGAGCAAGAGTCAAGGACTCAGACTTCCAATTGGGTGAACACTGGTGGAAGTGCAATGCTTATTTAAGTGGAATATTGACCCTTTCAGACAAGGTTTCTTGTCAAGGAGTTCCCTTTTTTTTTTTGTCTCCAGTCTTGCAGTACAGCTTCCTGTGTTTTAGTTTCTTAGAGTATTATATATTATTCGTTTCTTAGAGTATTTTTAGAGTATTAGTATGCACTTAGGAGTAATCTCATTTAAGCAGAGGTGGCTCTTTTCCTATATGTTTAGCCATCACCTTTTCCTTTTTTGACAAACTTGGATTGAAGGCAGTGTCTCCTGTCAGGGTCGTGACAGGCTTAATGGTTTTATCTAGTTAACTTGAAGAGTAATTTCCATGAATGAGCACAATTATTTTGGGTCATCATTTATCAAGGATCATTGAGGGATGGGGAGGATTCACCGCTACTCTGGGACAACCTTGCAGATTCTCACGTGGTGAATTTTATCTTTTCATTTTAGGAAAGTCTCTTTGACTTAGTATCTGCAGTTGTTACCCTGAGTGCTGAGAACTTGGCCTGCTCTCACTTGTTTTAGTTGCTGCTTTTTAGTCCAGTGAGGGAGCTGTAGAGTAGATGATGTCATTGGATCACATGGTGCTGATGGTCTTTTATTTCTCATACATAACATCGGGCTTTGCCATAATCAAAAGGATTACTGAAGCTGCGAGAGTCAAGTGTTATTTCTGTGGCAACAGAATTAGATTTCTGTATCACTGCTTAGAAATAAGTACAGTAATTTCACGATTATAAGCCGCACTTTTTTCACTGAAGAATCCAGCCTATCCCAGTAGTGCAGCTAATCATCAGGTGCAGCTTATTTATGGACAAATCCCAGCGAAATGCCAACCTGGAAGTGAGAGGCAGCCGCAAGGTCGCCTGGGGCTGCCTTTAAAGGCTTTGCTGGTCTATGAAAACTGTTTGCAACTTGAGTACCTGACACCAAACCCCACGCTTCTGTTACTAATTCGTTACTTTGTTGCACTTGGATCCTTGCTTTAAAAAAAAAAGTGGCTTATATTCGGATGTGGCTTATATATGGACAAATCCTGTGGTCTACCTGCATGTGCGGCTTATAATCAGGTGCGGCTTATAATTGTAAAATTACTGTAATGAATTTAGAGTGCTAGACAACCAAGAAATTCTTGTGATTTCCTTTTTCTTTGACCTGTTCCTTTTCAGATCAGCTTCTCCAAGGCATGGTTTCACAATTATGAACAGACTGAGCATGGAAAATCGAACAGAACCTATTACTAAAGACCTTGATTTCCAGCTCCAGGATCCTTTTCTGCTCTACAGAAATGCCAGATGTAAGTATGTGACATGTTGGGTTAAGTACTGGAGTCAGGTTCTCTTTGTTTTGCTCTTGGTTAAGGTAGTTCAAGTGCTTAGCCTGCAGCATTCAAGGGGTAAAATGGAAGGAATGCTTTTTGCTGTTTGGATTTGCTGAAAGAGAAGCATTACTCAGTGTTCCTTAAAATGTCACTCTACTAAAGAAAGTATTAGTATGTGCTTAGGAGTAATCTCCTCATTTAACTGACAAATTGTGTGTGTTTGTGGTTGCCTGTGTGATGGGTTGAGAGAGTGTGTTCTGAATACACCCCAGTCAGTGCTGGGGAGTCTTAGTGCTGTGTGTGTAGTCCTGATACAAATGCAGCCAATTCAAACTGTGTTGTGTTCCAGTTCCAGAATACTCTTCTCACAGCATTTTTGAAGGTGGGTTGCTTGTCGGCTATTAGCCATAACTTTTGACAACATCATGCTGAGTCTCATCTAAACCCCTGCTCAAAGGTAGTTATTACTTTGGGCTTTCTGTTGATATTGCATGATTATCTTTGCACAAGAATTAGCAAGTGTCAGGCAAACTCATAATTAGGTTGAAGATGTGAGGAAGCTGATTTGTGCGTGCTGACCCACACAGACTCTTACCATGTGCAGGGAGCAGTTGTAAATCCAGTTTGTAGCTGTGCTAGGAAGCAGAGCTGTAGTGTACCTGCTCTGGGCTTTGTCCTTTCTGCATAAAAGCAGGTTGCAGAAATAGTTTATGTCAGTTGTGATGCTCAAGTGTTCCCTCTGGATGAAGAACAGGCAAAAGCTCTTGCAAAGCAGCCTGATTTGATCATCTGCTCGACCTTATTTCATAAACTAATTTGGAGCTGGGAAATATATCTAGAGGAGATCCTGTTGCTCACATGCCCTATGTGGTAGAAGCATTCTAAAGAACATTCTAAATAGCCTTAATCAAACTGCTATTTTTGAGACTCTTTGCTAGGTTGACAAAAAGAATGGGATTTCAGAAGGAGACTGGAAAGAGTTGCAGACATCTCCAGGCTAACCTAGACTAGGCCCAACATTAGGGTTTTAATTACTGTGGCACTGTTTTGCAGGCTTTTTCATGTGTAGCTGTCATCTTGTTTAATTTGATTTTGAAACTTCATTAGGAGTGTACATATATATACACCAATATCTACCATTTGAAACCTGATCTATTAATTTTTGGTTTTTGTTGATAAGGGGTATAATGAGTAATTAGAAATTGTCATAATTCTGTGGTGACAAAATAAGTTTTTAGTCTGATTACTGTGCATAAATTGCGATTTGTTTATTCTTTTTACTAAGAGACGACTCAAGGGGGTGGGTGATGTAAGCTCCTTTTTCACTAAGACATGACAGTTTTAGATTTGCAGGGTCTGAAATATAAGTAGCAGTCTGTGCTTCTCAGCAGGATGCCTGGTGTGTGGATCTGATTTTTACCAGGCTTAGCTGTTTGATCTAACCATGGGTACATCCATGCTTCTTAGTTGAATTAAGAGTTTGATTATGTGAGAGCAGATTTGTTTTACTAAAAAAACCCTGTAAATTCTGTCAGAATCAGGTGAGTTCCGGTATAAGGATAAGTTACCTAGCTGTTAATCTTCCTTAATTGTTCTTACCAGGGCTTAATTATTATTTCTAAAGAATGGAAGGTTTTGATGCTTCAAAGGAAAAGCTATTTTTTAGTGTGTTGATGAAGACATCTGTTTCCAGAGTAAATTGGAAGAAAATTTTTACCAACTTATTTGACTTTTCCAGGTTTTATTTATATCCCTACAAATAGTTCATGTGGTGATTTCTTCACTGACTTGTAGATACCCCTTGCCCTTTCTTTCTTATTTTGTATTTCAAAGCCTTTGCAACATAAAATGAAGGGAGCTCCTCAACAGTAAGTATGAATTTTCACAAGGGCCTCATCCCAACACAGTTCTGAGTATTCTCTTGATTTTTCTATAAGAGTATTTTCTTGCCCTTGTACTTTATTGTATAACTTGCCTTTGTAGTTCTTTCCAAAACTAAGGCTTGAGGTTTATTCCTTCGTAAATGAGCTTTTCATACAGAACTGGGGAGTTTAGGCCCTTATGTTGTGCTATTATTTTTATCTCCTACTTTGACATTCTAACAAGGAGTACTCAGTAATAGCTGTTTACTTGGCAGAGCAGTGGACAGTTTGGCAGTAGTACTTAACAGTATCTGGAAGTATAGTCTATTTTTCTAACATGTTTGACTTCTTAGTCTGTTGTTCATATGTGTTAGGTCTTATTAGGTCTAACAAAACTAACAATTGCCTGTGCTTCTAATTGCTGCCTCTGCTCATTGTTTTGTTTCTTCTGGTATTGAAAATCCATTTTCTACAGCTCAGTATCTGACTGGTTGTATCTCAGTCTAAAAGAATTTTTTCGGCACAAAAGGTGGTAGTTGTGTTCTGGACATGCCCAACAACACTTAGTACTGTAATAGCTAACTTTCTGGAAAGCTTGCTTTGTGTCCAGTATGATCACAATAGAGAAGTTCTGCAGAATTATACTTGATAATACGGAGCTGGCTTCACCTTGAGCATTTCAGCTGCCAAGAACACAAGATCCTACCTTAAAATAGTATGCTAATTGTGACAGTGATCTGATACAGGTTAATTGGGTGCTTTTCTGCTATATTGAGCAGAGAAAGAAATTGTGTGACACGTCAACCAGTGTTCTCTGACAGTTTCTGTGCCTATTTGGTTAGACAAGTTACTTCTCAGTCGTGCCATGCTGTAGCAAGGGCTTTGCTTGTGCCATCTCCTAAGCCTCAAATGGAATTAAGTTTTCCTAGTGACAAGTGTCTCCTGAATTTGGGCTTTTGCAGAGGTTCAGCAAGTGGTACCAAAGCAGTTCAGACAGTCCAGGTGTTGTTGAAGCTGTGCAGACAAGTGTGGTCTGTAGATAACTTCACACTTGTTTGTGTTTTGCTTTGACTTGCTGCCATATGTCTCTCAGAACCTTGAACATTTTGTATTTTCTCAGATTCCTACACTGCAGAGACTTCTGGTGGATGGGATAGCAGGGAGAGGCTAGTTTGCCAGGTGTCTAAATAAATTTTATGGTTTTATCTGTGGTTGATAGGGTTTTTCTTTTCTTCCCCGTTAGTTCATAATTATGTATGGAAGTTTTTCCAAGTAAATGCTTTGGGGCACGTGATCTTAGAATGTTTAGGAAAAGGTAACAGTGGATATTGTCCTCAGACTATTTTTCATTTTTAGATTGTTACAGCATCCATGAGCCCTCTCAAATAGTACAACTCATATTTTGAGACTGATTGTGGCTCATTTTAATTCACTCTTCTTAGGAGATAATACTGTTAAAAATACAAATGGGTTATAAGTGTCCCACTCTGCAGTGACCCTGCAAGTCTTTTTTCTCCTGTGAAACATCTTAGCTTGAAGATTTAACAAGCCTGCTTCTGAAGGAAAAGGTAGGAGGCAGCAGGAAGAGAATCAGAGTGATATGTAGAAAACAATGTATGATGAAAAACAATCCTGTTTTGGCTACTGTAGTGTCTTTTTCCCCTTGAAATGTGTTCATAGTCTGCACTACAGTGCTGTGTAATACAAGACTTTTAAACTCTTATTTTTTTTTTTTATTTCAGAATAAAACCAGCTTTTGCTGGTTCAATTCCCTTGTGTATGTTTATATTTGGCCTTGTGCAGATTGAGTGATCCATTGCTACTATCTCAATGGAGACAGGCAAAAGAGATATTCCAGCCTCTGTCTTTATGTGGTATTAGAGTTTCTGGTCAATGTTTTTGGTTTGAGTAGAAATATCCGTTGAGAGAACGTTATTTATCAGCCTTCTTCCTGCCAACATACAGTATCAGGTCCAATATCAAAACCTTAACAGGATGACTGCAGAAAATTGACATGTGTATTCAATTGATTATTCCCAAAATGCTCATTCATCTTTCAGAATTTTGGAAACAAATACCTGTTAATGTGTTTAATTTAGTCCAGTTTGTATTTTTTCTCTTATTACATGGTTTTCTGTTACTGCATCATTACACAAAATGCAGTGTTTTTTGTCACAACTGAATAATTTATAACCAGGGTTTTTTGAGCCTAAGTTTGTTTGCAGAACTATTATTATGCTACAACCTGTATGTTTTGTTTAGGAAAGTGTTTCTGTCGTTTAAAACTCTTTGAAAATTGTTAGTTTGAAACAGAAGTGCAGACTCAAACTGGTGAAATGTGAAGAAATTTCAGCAGAAGGGCTGTGCCCTTTTTAGGGATGTTTCCTTCTCAGCCTGCTTTTCTGCTGAACAGTTTTGGGCAAAGCTATTTTTCAATAAGTCCCAGGACTGAGTAATGTCATTTGTTCAGAATACGAATGATTGTGGTTTACCTGAGGTTCTGTCTTTGGAGACTTTTTCGTCTGAGATACAAACAAATCTCTCTTCTTTTCCATTCCAGTTTCTCTCCTTTGATCAGCATTTTAAAAATTCATAGTGTATCCAGCAAGACAGAACAACAGCAGAGGTCATGATTATCTTGCCTGGATGTTCCGGATCTTTAAGTGAAACCTCAGATTTGCTGAGAGTATTGGGATGCTAACACTCTTGAGTATAGGCATTATTTCTATTTTTAAATTTAAAAGAGAACATAGATGCTGAAAATAATTGATTTCTTAACAGTTAATTATAAATGCAGAAAATCAAGGATACAGCATGAGTTTTTCATGTTGCATGCATTTTTTGAAACCTGTTTAAGTTTCTGTTCAATTTAACTGTTTTATAGTTTATCTGCAGGTTTTCTTGAGAGGAGCAAGCAAGTTTCTTACTGCCTGTTCTTTTTTGCATTCGTAGTGATAATTTTTTTCATGCAAGGTGGCCTTTAGCACTCTGTTTATTGACTTCCTTGTACCTACACTCAGCAGTCACCTGTTCATAAACCTATTTATAAAAGCATAGGTAAAAGCGTGAGTTATTTTCTGCTGCTTCTCCCTTGTAGTTCCTGCCTTTTTGGTCTATACTTGAACCAATTAATGATTTTAATGTGCTTAGTTAATGGCAAAAATTACTTCAGAATGTCAAGGAAAATAATAAACTACCCCTTGAAAATAGCGTAGATACTAATTTACATTTTTATCACTAAAACCATAAAGTATGTGCATTTATCTATTGCATTTTCATGTTGTGTCTCATTTTAATTTTCAAGGCTATCTGAAAGTCTTTAATGCCCACCTGTTGAGGTATAAAAATATTATAACTTGATGGCATAAGTTAATAGTGCAGTCAGGGATAGATGGACATGCAGCAGTGCTGGCTCAGGGGAGGTGTGTTTTAACACCTGGAGTTATGGTTTTGCAGTCAGGTTGTTTGGCCTGCCTGTTGTAGATTGCACAGATTACAGAGTTTTTAACTTGTTACTAAACTCTGCTTAAATCTATGGAAGGAGCAGGGGAGGGAGCAGGAAAATTAATTTAAAAGAAATAAACTGGAGACATGCTATAGAATGTTGTTTTTCATGAAGATTTGTAGTTGATCATGATTTCTTCTTTTCCCAAGTGTCTCTCACACAGAAGCTGCCTCTCTCCTGGAGCTGGAGGCTGGACTAAGTGAACTAACTGCAGAGCCCCCAGCCAAACTAAATTATTACTGTGACTCTAGGAGTAGCAGCCATTATTTCATGCAGCTGTAGGGTGTTTGGGGATTTTTTTCTGTGTGTTGCAGAGAGTAAATGTCATACAATTCAGGTTTTTATGGTTCATGTAAAAAAAAAAAGGAGGTACTGCAATTTCTTTTGTTTATTGATTTTAAAGCAAAATTGTTTGTTCTAATACATGTTTCTAAATTGTTTTTCCAGGGCTCCCTTACTATTCATGTTTTCCTTTAAATTAAATATAATTTGAGTGGAATTTAGAGGCGCCACTTCTCAAGACCTTAAATTTTAGTTTTGGATGTGTAACACCACATCCCTTGTCATGCTGCCCAACTCAGCACAGCTATTTCTTTTCTAACTTTGTACAAAAGGGAGTGTTAGATTTTTCCTTCCTCCCCTGAGGATTAGGGGCCAATTGTGGAAGCCTTTGACCAAGCAAAGTCCACAGTTTAGAATGGCTTTTGTCAAGTGGGTTTTTCAATTGTAATTGTGATGACTGCAGCCATCTTTTGCTCTAATGATACTTTGGTTGTGTGTCAAAGATGATTAAAGAAAAAAGGAGTCCAGTAATTCTAATGTAGGTTTTCAGTTTTAGCCCAGTCTGGAGGTCTGATTATGCCATGTGAGAAGAAACAGACTAAGGAGCTAAGACAAAAAAAGCTTTGGAATTTTTGGATGGCTGGTAGTTATTTTGTATGTGGTGCAGGTGTATCTCAGCTTGAGCAAACAAATCAGTAGGAAAAGGGTATGGAACAGAGTTAGAACCATGTGTCCAACACCCCACCTCTGGGGCTGAGTTTCTGCATGGGATAGCAGGAGAATAATGCTCCATATATCTGCTAGACACGGTCTTTGTTTCCCATTTATGGATGTGCAACAAATGAGCTTGTCTGGAGGTTTGCTGAGTACAGTGCCAGTGCTGGGCATTCTTGACGTCTTTTCAAGATAAGATAGGCATAGGAGGCAGTAATGCTGGAGAGCTGGGCTTGCAGCAGATAATGAAGTTTTTTCAGAGAGGTTATTTTCACATGACTACCTGTGTATCCTCTGCTTCACACCTCCCGCATTGTACAGAATGAAATGGTAGGTGTTTCAGGAGCAGGGGAAATAGGTACATGAGTGCCTACATGTTTCTGCTGCAAACAAGGATATATCCAGAGCTGGTTGCTTTTCACAAATCCCTTCTGTGACTGCCTTTGCAGCTTAATCCCTTTACATACGCACACATATATTTAGTGTTTTCTGCTTTTGTGTGTTTTAAACTTCTTAGCCTCTTTGTCTATGATAAAAAACCTGTTTCCTGCTTTTTGCTTATACTTGCATTCTTTTTTATAAATGATGCCACAGTGGAAGCAGGAAAGCAATGTTCATTAGCTGCTCAAAACACAAGGTAGAACCAAGAGAAGTTGTCCATCTACTTAACTCCCCAGATTTGAGAATTACCGGAATTTTCTAAATCAAGAGGTGTGATCACACATTCAGGGTTTCCCAGTACATTATCACCAAATACTGCTGTGAGCTATTAGCGTAGTCTCTTATATTACACAGATTGCTCTACTTAAACAGGAAGGCAACACTCACGGCAGCTCCCAGTACAGATTCTGAGCACACGAGTGGGTGATGCTGTCTTACCTCCAGGCTTGATGTAGAAGCAGTTCAGCTGAGTTTCATGCACCAGCTTCCCCTTGTACTTGGCATCGGGTTCCCCTGGCTGGTGGCTAGGCAGGGGGTGATAAGCTTGCCGAACCAAGGCTTGAAACATTTTAAAATTCCAAGGAGCGTTGAAGCAGCTGAAGCTAAGTGTATGTTCTATAGGTAGTAAAGGCACATTCCTTTTGGTTAATTTTCTTGCTTCAGGGTTATGTAATAGCCTTGTACAGGAGTTAAAATCTGAATGTTGTTTTAAATTGCTGAAAACTGGATCTTCTAATCTAGGAACTATTTTCTAGCTTATTGAAACATTTTCAACATCTTTTGCCTTCTTCCTTTTCTTGCTGTTCACTCCTAATCTTTTGCTTGTCCTCTGTGCCTTATGCTCAGCTGGAGCCTTCTCCTCCCCCTGTCCTTTTTTCAGGAAAACTTGGATTGAGGAGTGGAGATAATAGGCGCCATCCACCCGTCAGCTCATCACCTCAGCCAACCATGGCGATCTCTGCTTTCTGTATATCGACACGGGCTGCTCTGATAATATCCTCTTGTGCTTGGAAAAAATAGGTTCGCTTAGTGGAGGGTGGACTGCACTCCTGACATAGCCAGAAAACTACTTTTGGAATGTGAGCTTGCTTACTCACGCTCTTTTATATGTGTGTGTATATATATAAAAATATTTGTAACCTTCTCTCAAAACATGGAAGATAAATATGTGAGCAAGTGTATCCCACGGTACATACACAAGCTGCTCACTTGTGTCTAACTTTGATTTAATACAAGCTCTTGAGTGCCTCATCAGTGCTTTCTTTGTCAAAACAAGCCTTAAATCGGTAGTGAAGAATGCTTTTCAATTACAGGAGGGAAGAGGAAAGAAACCCTTCCCAAGTGTAAGATAGCATACCCTTTAAAGGACAAGGAATGTGTTATATACAGAAACATGGTGCAAGTGCTCCGCTGGAGTTCCGCTCAGGCTGCAAAGGCAGTGTTGCTTTTTTGTCTTAACTGGTGTCCAAACCAGTAACAGCACTGGGCTTAAAGCCTGCTGCCTGCTCTGCTTTAATGCTTGTGGCTGCAGCCCAGTTGTGGGGTTTTCAACAGAGCCTTCTAACATAAAATGTTAAGTCTTCCTATCACAATGCGTTGCTTAAAATCAATCTTGGAAAACACCCCGGTAGGTTTTTCCTGCTGGCTTCATTATTTTGGACATATATATGCCTAGGCCTTTGGGAGCTTGTTTTAATAATCCCTTTGCATAACACATGTATCATTTACATGCGTAAAACCAACCAGAGATTCTGTAGCTAGTGGGGGGAAAAAAGTAAGTAATACAAGATAAAAGCTTCAGGTCAGAAGTAATAAAGGGACTAAGGGGTTTTTTTTTGTGAGGCATGTGCTTCTGGGTTTTGTCTGAGAAAGGATACAAACTTAGTTTGAGCTGTACCAATTCTTTTGTCTCTGTCAAACTGCCTTTCTGTGTATTTCAGTATCTCTTGCTAAACAACATACAGTGTTAAATCCTCTATACAGGCATATGTAGCATCTCTCAATTAACAATTTAATGAGATTTCATAATAAGAAAAAGGAGAGAAAGTAACATAGGATTTTTTTGTGAGTATGGTATGTCTTCCTGCAGGGCTTTGCTGCCTTCTGTTTTTGACCTGTTTTTATTCTGGTTTCTCTCATGTGAATATTTCTCTCTGAAACTTCAACAGAAAGCCAAGTATATGTTCAAATTTGCAATGAGAGTTAAAAGCTGAAGGAAGCAGATGATGGTTACTATTAAATTTTACTCCTGAAGGATTATGGATAAGCTAGTAAAAGCCTGCTGATTTTGGAATCAAAATTTAATATCCAGTTTTACTTTGTGTGGAGAAAATTCAGTTGCTGCGGTGAAAATAGTCCAATGCAAAAATCCCAGACTTTAACTTAAATAGGACTGTATCTCTAGTCTTTAATCAGGGATTCAGAGTTGCAGGGTACCTCCCAGTGCTGCTATTGTTAAATACCTAGCTACTAATATAAAATCAATTGGATGAATGTGAGCATTTTCTCTTCTGTTCTATTACTGGCTGAATAAGAAACTGTTTATTACTTAAATTGCTTTTTCTTGGTGACCAACCTGATCTCAGGAGTGGTTTGTTTCTCTTTTTGTCCATTCACACAGAATATCTTATATGCAAGACTATGGCAAAGTCAGTGTACTTCTGAATAATCTGAATGCTAGCTTTAGTTTTTAAAGTAAAATTTGAAAATATATACGAATAAAATAGAAGTACAGTAATGAAAGGAAACGACTGGCGAGGTACTTCTAAGGGCTGGTATTTGTATCTTCATGGAAGAAATTACTGAACTGATATTTGACAATAAAAATTGCAGGGAAAACAATTACATTAATACTTTATGGTACTTCAGCTTTCAAGCGCTTCTGGGTGAAATTTAGCTTGTGAACACAGTGTGAAAATACTCACAACTGGAGTAAACCTATTTCACTTTGTCATTTGTGCAAGTCCTTTTTGTGCCTGTGGAATTGTGTTTTATTGCTAAAAATTGTACTGCAAACTTCCTGTCTGCAGCTCAACAGCCAAGCAGATGTTACTGAAGGCAGTGTAACAGCGGAGTGCGAGAGAAGGAATGGCTACAGAGGAGAACTCTTTAATGTGTGGAGTATTACCTGTTAAAAGGCTGTGGCAAAGCAGTAAAAGGGAATACCTAAGAATTGCTGTTAATATCAAGTGGAACAGTTGAATTTTAAAAATACTTAGAAATAAACAGAAGTCTTTTTCCATCCATTTTAGAATTAGAGATGGTTTAGGAAAAATGAAACAGTTGCCTATCCAATATTGTGTTGTATATAGAATATACAAACTGAAAAACGCCAACATGGAGGGTTTAATTTCTCTTAATCTTAGGGTATTTCTTACATGTTTCTTCTTAAGAGAAAAAGAACAAGGATATACAACTAACTCAGGCTTCTGTTTTTGCAGGCTAAGAACTTAGTCTGGATCTACAAGTCTATTTCCATTACTTAGGACCTGAAGGTATGCAGTGGAGACATAAGAGATGAGATCACAACAGTCAGAATTGGAAACATCCTCTATAGTTAAGGTTGCTTATTTTCTTCATGAAACCCTTTCTGAAGCTGTTCATTGTTTTGTGGGAGTTAAACCATTTGAAGTGACAGCTCATCTTACTGATTACAGTGTAAATTCAGGTTTCAGGAAATAATTGCATGCTGTTGAACACCTATTTGAGGTTAAAATAGTCTTCTTTTCCCCTCCTTTTCTTCTAATGTACAGGAGAATGATAGAGTGTGGAAAACTATTTGACCTTGAACTTAACTGTAGTTGTGGAATTAGAGGTGTGCCTTTGACAGGTACCTCAGAGATGCATTTTAAAAATAATTGGGAACATATTCTTAGAGTGGACTAAATTCTAAATGAAAACCTGGATGTGAGAACCCTGCTGAGTTCTCCACCAGCTGTGTGTGTCACAGCAGAGCAGCTTTCCCTGTGGGACTGGAAACCCAGATAGTCCACAAGTAACACACAGAAGCTGCTGCTTTTCTTAATGCAGTGGAAAGAAAGAGGCTGGAAATGGAGGCACTAAAGGTAGCTATCCCTTCTATTGTTTCCAGTAAAAGCAATTTTTTTTCTTGTCTCCAGGTTGGACCAGATGTATTGTCCCCTTCTTGACTGAGCTGAGTTCTCTTTTTATTACTAGGTAGGAGTGAAGTGCTCAGAATCCAAGAGTTCTTAGTTGAATCTCTTCCACTGGTGGCAGTCTTCTGATAGTGTAAACCTTTCTGTTCTGTGCTGATGGGAGGTATGGATTTATATTTAGCCTAGATTTGTGTAAGGGATTGTTGTATTTAGCTCAGCTGATTTCTGTACTTCAGGTCCTGGCTTCATTTCAATATGTTTAATTGTTGGTTTTAGAAGGTTAGCAGAGAATATAGAGCCCAGGTAAGCTAAAAAAAAAAAAAATAAGTTCAGATGTTAGGTTGCATTTGTTTACCAGTAAGTGTTTGTTTGATGGATTTTTATTTCAAAGGAACCCTGCTTGTGTTGACTGAGGATATTTGGATGTAGTTTTTAGCTTGTGGAGCTCTTGTCTGACAGGGACATTTTGGAAATCTGTTGTGAAATAGTAATGGGAACCATTTGTTGCTTAAGAGCGCCTATTTATAAGAAAAAATATTCTGAAAAACTTGATAATTAAGAAATTGATAGCCTGGTGTCTTCAGCCTTCCTGCCTTCATTTCTGTGTCATGCACCATCATGATTTAAAAATTCTTTGGAACTGATGATGCAATGGCCGGAGGTGTGACTGGAAAACCAGTGGTCTGGGGGTAAAAAACAAATCCGATAAGCCAGATGGATCATAACATAGATGCTATTCCTGTGTCATGACTAAAAATTTCTTGTAGCGTCAACAGAAGGCATAGTTAAGGGAAATGTTGCAAATGCAGTTTGCATTTGGGCTCTTTTCCAAAAAAAGTAAAGAACCTGCTGATGGACTTAGATCTGCTGAGCTTTATGGAAATAAGTGGATCAATGGACTTCACGTTGATCAAAATTTCAGCTTTGAGGCCATTGAGGGGGCTTTCAAGTGACCTTATTTTGTTGGACTGCTCCACAGTTGATCTTTCTTTGAAAAATTTTCTGGTAATTTTGGATTAAAAATCTGCATGAAGTCAGTCTCTCACAGTGGAGTGAGACGTGATTTATTAAACCATCCGCCATGTCTGTGCTGCTCCCTCTTTTGCCTCATGAAACCAGAAATATTTGCTGGCTGTGTCTAGAAGTCTGCAGGTTGGTCCCCCAACTTTCACCACTGATAGACTGATGGTACGAATTTTTCACTGTCTATACTATTAACAAAAATTTTGTCTTGGTTTTTAAGGCATAGTTCCAAGCACAATTAAACAGATGGTGGTGAGGAACTTAGTCTTGACTTCAGTAATGTTGCCAATCATTGCCCACTCCCAAACCATTTGATTTTGGGGGAAGGGGTAATGGAGGGACTTTTTCATTTTTGTTGAGTGTTTTGTTATTCTGTGTTTTGTGGGTTTTGTTTTAATCAAATTGCTTAAACAATTCCCTCCTTGGTTGGGCTGAACAATGGTCATGTATAATCATGGCTTTGCATGACATGGACATGTCCCTGAGTAGAGTTTGTTTTCCTTTAACAACTAGTTGGTTTATTTTTTTAGTAGCTTGCTTACGACATAATATTTTAAACATTTGAGATGATGGAAATACCAAGTCTTCCTTTTCCCTGTTGTTGTTAACAGTTCTCCAAATAAGCAGATCAGGAGCTTTATGAACCTTTAAATGAAAGAACAAGTGTCTGATAGTTTAACAGGTAGGGTCTTTTCAGACTTTTTAGAATTGAGGTTACGCTCATAATAAAAATACAGATTTTTGTTGTTTAAATAACTTGTACCTTCAATTTATTGACATATTTATGCCTGAGAAACCATTAAAAAATTCATTTCCCTTTAAAAATTTCTGTAAACAGCAGAGTGTAGCCAGAGAGGCATTTCTGTTATTAGAAAAAATTACTTTTACCTATCATATTTTGCACAATGTTGAGAAGTAAGGGGCCTAAAAATTCCAGTCCTGTTGATGAGCCACGTTTTTATGAATATGATATAATACGATGCAATTGAAATGGTTTTCTAGTGTTTTGGGTTTAAGTATCGAAAGAGCAAAATTTTATGTTTGAAAGAACTGAAAACCTGTTTAGAGCTAAAATAAGTTTATTCGTAAACTAGGAAATACCAAAGTTAAGGCTGGTTGTGCAATGTCTCTCTTGATGGAACTTTATTTTGTGTGGTTGTGTTCTTTTGCAAGATGGACCTTGTTTCAGTTATCAAACAGTTGCAGTTGTGCTTACATGGAGAGGCTACTTAGTATTCTATTTTTTCCTCGTTACTCATGCATGGGTCACTTGCTTTGTTATATGCTGCTGTACTTATGCACTAGAGTCAGAATTATGGGGTTTTCTTGTTGTTTTCTCCAGTAATCATCACTATAATAATGGATAATTCATGAACAAAGGGAACTGTTTTACGTTGTTCAGGTTAGAAATATTCTTTCCATTTCACAAATTGGGGTCCTAGGCCAGAGTATTTACAGATAGAGACCAGTTCAATGTGGAGCATCTGACTTGAATTTCTCAAGCCAAGTTTTTCCAGTGTATTTATTGTTATGTTCAAAAACACTTCTTGCAGAGCTGGATTGGGATGGTTGGTGTTTTTGCAGGCCACGCACTCAAATGTTGCTCCCAGGTCTAGGATCTCATCTCAGCCACTGAGAAATGAAGCCCACACAGCCAGTGCAGCCACTTCAGAAGACATTTCACAGCTTGTGTGTTGTTGCATAACATCTCTGGGATGGAATTCAGCTTTCCAGGATAATGTGCAGCTGTTGGTGCTGCAGGTTTTTTCCTTTGTGCAGTCCTAAACAGCGATGTAAGGGTGTCTGCCTGCCTCACAAGATGTACAGATACTTCTTTCATAATAGCCAAGTGTGCATTTCCATATTCAGGAGCAAGACTCTAGACTATACATAGAGAGCAAAATACTCTAAGAAGCACAAAATCAAGAATAAAACACAGAAATAGAACATTTATTTTTAATACTGGCAAGTATAAAACAGTTCATAGGTACAGGGCAATCTCTAGTCAGGTTTTATTTCTGTACCCATTTTTTACCATGCTTAAAGTCTTGATGTAGTCTGTGGAGGAATATTTTAAAAATCACGTGTTACAGGTACATGGAAACAAAAGCTTTGATGGTGGGTATGTCTATCCAGAAGGCAAAAATCCAGTTCTTTGGAATAATGAAGCAGGAAAAAAGAAACCCCTAGAAAATGCCTTTCTTTTTAATAGAACACTTAGCATGAATGATTGAAGCTGATAAGGAATTTTGTATTACCATAACTAAATGTTGCAAATATTGAGAGGTTAGAAATTGTTATCTATAATTCTGGGAGATAGCAGCTGTCAGCTTCTGCTTATAAATAGTATCAAGTGTTCTAGTGTTTGTGAGGACAGGAGCAATCTCTAGCCAAAAAAAAATGAAAATTGTAAGGCAGAATCTTTCAAATTGGCTCTGAAGTCGTGATTTTAAACTTAGTGTCCTTCCTGAAATTCAGTCACTGAGCTATTAAAGGAGCTTCACAGGTTTTTGGTAAAACTTTTCAGTTTTTATTTATGAGTAGCCTGTCTTTTAGAAATTGTAACAATTCTGGAGACTGATACCCCTAATAATTAATAATTTCAGTCAGTTTATTTGTGATTTATTTAGTTTCCCATTCAATGGGAAGACCCCCAAATGGGGCTTCTTGATTTCTTAGCTGTATTATG
The DNA here is from genome assembly GCA_009812075.1 of Sialia sialis. NCBI lineage: Eukaryota > Metazoa > Chordata > Aves > Passeriformes > Turdidae > Sialia > Sialia sialis. Next base: position 15,109,145 of record VRYO01002253.1, read on the forward strand.
TCATAGTTCTATGCAACCTTGTTAACACCATTGCCATTTTGGCACTTTTTCATGTCATCAGCTCACTACTTTACTTTGATTTTATTTTTTTTGGTTTTTTTGACAATCATGTCATTTACTTAACCTTATGGTTGAAGCCAGGCCTAAAAATGCCTTTGTATTGCCTCCTCTGTGTGGCAGAATAACTTGTTTTTCATGATGGATTTTTAACATGAATGTGAAATTACCACTCTACAAATGATAGTTAGATCAGGAATTGTTTTGTCAAACAGTCTGACAGAGTGGGAAGGCGGATAAAAGTAATCTGTTTGTTTTATCCTGATAAAATAGGCAGTGTTTCCTTGCTGGTAGAAAGCTTGCAGTGAGATTGTATTCTATCTGAGTGTGCCAGGTTCCCTGACAGTTACAGGTTATCAGATTAAGTTCTCTTTCTGTTTGCAGGGTTTTCTGTGTTGCCACACATGTAAGTTTTTTTTATTTTTTCATCTTCATTACTCAAGATGGCAGCAATTAACACTCATAGTTACTAATGTTTACTCTTTTCCCTTTTAAATCCAGATGATAGCAGAATACAGTACTGTAATGTGAATTTATGCCATGGTTATTCCACGTAACTCGGATTTCCACAAGTCGCTGTGTTCTCACTGGTCCGTCTTTGTCACACACAAGGTGGTATCTTGCCCTGCCACAAGCTCAGAGGTTGCTTCTCAGTGTATTTCAAGTGTTCATCTGTTCTGGATAGATGAGAGCAGGGAGTGATGAACAGTGGCACTGTCCACTTGTGATTGCAGCACTGACAGGGTGAGCTCTAAGCTCAGAGGGTGTTGGGCTTTGGTCTTAGCTTGCTTTCAGCTGTGCTTCTTAACTTGAGTTGAAAATAACATTTAAGCAAAAGTAAATGTGGGTCAGTTTGTTCAGCTCAACTCTAGGTTCTCTGGATCTACAGTATGACTTAAAACTGGATTTAAGATGGCATATGTTGCTGTGTGGTGGTGTGGTTGGGTTCGGCGGCACCAGTGTCCTCATTGTGATCCACATAGGTTTGTGTTTGTTGCAATTGTGTTTGAAAATAGTAGTTGTAGTTCTGTAATGTCTGAGATGGTCCTTTATTCTGGTTATCACTTGTGTTTGTCACTGAGTTGAGGTGAATCAAAAGCAGAAGCAATCCAGTTTGAGTCTTTCAGCATCTAATGGCCAGAAGCAGTTTGACATTTCCATGGGACTGTCAGCTTTGAGGTTTATTAGATATTCATAAGTAGTCTGTGGCATGTCTATTCCACTGGCCAAAGGTGAAGCTGTCCAACCTGTGTTGCATAATTGATGCTGCCACCAGCTGTGGTAGACAAAAAAATAATTGAGAAGATGGAGCAGATGGCCAGAAGTTCATCAATACTCTTCTCCTTTGGAGATTTGATTAAAAAATAAGAATCTTGATTAAAACAAATTGGATTTGTCTGAGATTCTCAGTCTGCTTGCTGTGCTGTTGCATTGAAGAATGTGGAGTTACTTTTGATTTGGACAAGTTTTCAAATGTGTTTCATCAGGAAGATGTGAGATTTTGCATAACAGGTTGGTGTTCTGGAACTCTGAGTTGTTTGCACACTTTTCTACAGGTCCACAATTTATTATTGGAGACCCGTTGGAATATGCTAGAATATTCACATGTCTTTTAAATGCATATTTTAATTATCTTGAAAACCTGAAATTACTTGTGCACTTCAGCTCTTGAGTTGCACCTTTGTACAAACACTGGTGTGTATTATGTGACTTTGCTTTTATGGGTGAATAATAGAAATCATCACACTTTTCAATAATCATAAAAAGGATAGTACATGTATTAAAAGGTAATTTTTTTTTATCTACAGGATGTCTAGTTTGTGGGGTATTTTAAACTTCTAGCAAATGTGCTGTGTATTAAACAACTGGGACCATTTTTAGGTTTACAGAAGACAACATAGAACTTTAAATTAGTGGGGGGAATGAAGAAAATATGGTACTTGTGTCTTGCAAGCAGCTGTGCATTCCTTTTCTTTTCAAACATTAACAAAGCCAAGGTACACTTCATATGCCATGGGTTTGGCTTGGGAATTGAAGGAGTTATTGCTTTTGTATTCTCCCGATTTTAGGAAATAGTACATCATGTGGGTCAGTGTTGCAATTTTTTTGAACAGATGCTCAACCCATTTCAAATGAAAACCATTTTCAAATGAACTGTAGCCAGCACTGTTTGAAGACATGGAAGGATTTGCCAATTTTGGCAGGGTTGAGAGATGCCTCTAGGGAGGGAAGGAGGAGGAAACCCAGCATCTCCTGTTGAAAACAATGTGCAGAATAATGGCAAATCTACAGGGAGGCAGAGCTGGGTTCATCCTACTCCACCAACTTTGATGCTCTATAATATAGACCTGAATCTTGTTTCAAAACTCAACAGGTTTTCCTAGTTCTGTCTACGTGTGATGCTCCCCGCAGTGTGCTGGCAGTGGAGTCAAATGGATATGACAACTGAAATCAAGGACAGGGAAAAAGCTTTTCAAGAAAAAAACCCACTGGTTGAGTGTCTGAAGAAAAGGATCAGATACCTTTGCCTTAATTGAATATTTAAGTTCTTTTAATTTATGTTCTTGGATATGTGGCTTTGATTGTTTTTGATTTTATAGGATCTGAGGTGTCATTTTGTGTTTCTAGATGGGGAAAAAATAAAATGGAAGTAAATTGTGAAATTTGTTTTCAGGTCACATTTGATTATATACCAGGTAGAATTGCTGTTTGAGATTATGTTCATAGTTTGTGTTTGATGTGCATTTACAGTGTCCATATATGGGATTTGGTTTTATGATAAAGAAGAATGCCAAAGAATTGCAGAGCTCATGAAAAAGTAAGTGATGGGTAAATGAGACTTGTGTTTCTTTGTGTGTGTCTTTCTGTACATACAATGACATTTTATCTTTTTAGGATTCATGCCTTTTCAGTTAAAACCTAAACTTTGTTGCTAGTGTCAAGCCTGCATTTTGTAAATAAGTCACTGTATTGCCATAATTTCTCCTAATTTGTAGTGCAGCTCTCCAGCTCCATCAGAGTGTACCACTTGATATCATTTATTCTCAATGACTCAATCTCTGTTGTGGAATTGTATTCTTTGGGGGTGTCTTGGGGTGACTTTATGATGCCTGTATCCCCAAATGGTATGTTTCTGTTCAGTATTGACTTCTGCAGCTTTTAGACTGCTTCCAGGAGAGAAGAGGTGCAGAGTTGTTATCAGAACCTGCCCTTACTCCCCTGCACACTCTCATAGAGTGTCTGCAGTGGATGGTGGGAGAGAACTGCTCTTGGCTTTTTAGTTTTGTTTGGGTTTGTTTTTTTTTTGTTTTTTTTCTGGCTAGCTGAGGCAAAAAAGGGTGTTCTGGGCTGTTTTTTTCCTTTTCCCTTTTCCTTGAACTGGCCTAGGCCACAGTGTTTACAGCACCAGAGGGGCTGAGATCAGCCTGAGTGGGCCAGGCTGCACACACCGAAGGGACTCTGACTTTGTCATCTCTTCAGAGCAGTGAGAGGTTTTGCTGTTTGGTACTGTTCCATTTTGTGCTGGGAAGTGCTTGGCCAGTTAAATTAGCAAGTTTGTTTTTCCACTCCTCTCTGAGGAAATTTTTTTTTTCCCTGAACTAATTAAGGACCCCTGTTTGGAGGCTTCCTCCCAAATTCGCCCTAAACCTGGACAGGAGTTTAATGTATTTTTCAATTTGGGGGAGGTTTTATTTTTTAATTCTGTTACTTTTTTTCCTTATATCAAAGTAAGTGCAGGATATCATGAGGGCATGAATAATGTAAGAATATAATTTGTGTGTTTTGTCCTGTTTGTACATCATGGTTTAGTCCCTGCTTCCTCATTTCTTAGCAGTATATACAAAATTCACTTTTTTTTGGCATTGAAAGCAAGACTTCAATTAGCTTTCAAATCATTGCTTTCATGCACATAAATATCTGTTTTTTATACATGTTCAACTTTAATTTTGCAGTCCATGCAGAGGTGAAGATGTCACAGGACTGTGTTCTCAGCTGTGTTTTAACCTAAGAAGGTCATATGGGTAGTTTTTTTCAGTAGTGCTCTCTTCTTGTGTCCAGGATGGAAGGGCTCATTCCTCTGCACAATTTACGGGGACCCTTTTCTCAGGACTGTCATGCTGGTTTTCATGTTTGCTTGGAGAAGGAGGTAGCTGCAGTCACACAGAGTTTATGCAATCTTGATTTTTTAGAGCTGCAATGTGGAGATGTAGTAAAGGGGCTGGGTAGGAGCAGGCAGTGATTGACTGTTTAACTGCCTGTGCAATATGAGGCTAGGCACACCAGGTAGGATTGTGATGAAGTTGTAGATGGGAAGGTAGTCATCTTTCTTCCATATATCCTTTTTTTTGAAGTAATACCTGCTGCTTTTCATTCTGCAGTGACAAAATGGTGTGAAACACAGACTGTGACAGTGCTGGGGTTTTGTGCAGTGGGGTTTGTTGATTTCACTGTATATCCTACCGCTCTAAAATGAGTCAGCTGTGACCCAAGAAATAATTGATGGGGATGAATTTACAGAAGTCAACCATGAACCCTAGGAAACCCAGGTTTTTGACAGCTCATTTTAGTTAACTAGCTCAAGTTTTGGTTGGTGGTGATTAGGTGCTCTCTAACTGGCAATTTACTACAATAAAACCTAGTTTTCAGAGGATTCATGCAAATGTAAACCATGTGTAGTGGTTATAATAGCAGTATTTCATATAGATAAAAAATACCCTGTTGCTCAGCCAATTGGCTGTGTTTAAATTCTCAGCATTCTGCAATAATAATAAAGCAGCTGGGGCAGGAAATTGGTCATTTGCTAGTACTTAATGCCTGATTTGTGTGTGTTTGCCATCTTCCACCACCAGCAGAACCGAATAACACTATAAATTCCCTGCTCCTTCTGGGTATAGAAATTGTGACTCACTTATGGAAATTTTTATTCTACGGTGTAGTGTATTCAAGATTGGAGAAAATCAATCTCATGTCAAACTATAATTTTATAGAGATGTTTTAATAGTAATTTTTTTTTTTTACTGCATGTTCTAAAGTAGATGGGGAAAGACAAATATTTGAGCTTCCATCAAGTGTTATATAGTAATTGTGGTTAAGTTTTTATTTTATTTGTCTTATTTTTCTCATATATCCTCCACCTTTCAGCCTAACTCAGCAGGAGCAATTCAAAGCACAGCAGGGCACAGGAGCAGGGGTGTCCCCCATGATCATGAACTCTGCCAATAACAAAGAAGTGGATATCTTACGGATGCTCACCAAGGCCAAAGATGAGTACACCAAGGTGAGACTTGTTCCTGCCTTTACATCATGGAATCTAAAAGGTTTGATTTTTGGGGTTTGTATCCTTCTACTCAAAGATTTTGGACAGTGCACTCTGTCATTTTGTATAGAAGTGGCTGGTAAAACAAGTTTTGACAGAATTTTCTCAAAACTCAAAAGAAGTTAATGCTGTCAGTAGCAGGTTCTGGAAGGAAAATGTGATATGACTGATTATTTGTTGAATGGCAGAGGATAAGAGCAAGTAGAAATTGCTTTTCATTCTGACCCTTAGAGCTCCTGTGGCTATGGAGGAGCACCTGCAAGCTCTGCCCTTTTTGTGGGTGAAGTATTGACCTGGTGGTAGTTTCTGTGGTTTGTGTAAAGGACTGGGTTCAGGAGGCTTTTGACAGGGAAGTTACTGCTTTTAATTGTGGTTGTTAGCTTCTTTCAGGCACTAATGGAAGGAAATGAAAAGGTTGAAATGTAGTATGATTTCAGCCTGTGTGCTGCTTTGGTCTTCTGAGGCTTCTAAATAAAGAAGTAACTAATGGACTAATAATGTTCTCTATTATTGAGCAATCAAAAACGTTTTACTTTGGGGAATAAAAATCTAATAATTTTAACTATCCATATATAAGCTGCAAATAGTTACAGAGCCTGCAGGTTCCTGCTGCTGTTTCCTGTGTTGCTTATGTGCTGTCATGCGATAATAGAGCTCCTAAGTGTTCCCTAAGAGTCTGGAAATGTGCATAAATCCTAACTTTTTCTCTCCCTAAATTCCTGGAGTTTGTCTGCTGAAATGTAGCTAATAAAATCAGCAGAAAGATGATGGCAGACTATTTGAGCTAGGGTGAAATGCAGCACTTTTTATTATGTGTAGTTGCTGTTGAAGCTTGAGGCCTTTTTTTTCTGTAGTAGAGATTTAATGTGTTGTAGTAGACAAACACTTCCAGAGCCTGGTATTTTTTCCTTATTTTAATACTGAATTAGTATCTAATCTTGGCATCAGATAATGATTTGAGATGTTCTGAAATGTTTGATAGGTTCTCATTAGCTAACCTTAAAAATACTACAGATGGGAAACTAGAAAAAATAATAGGCTGTCTCTAGACTTTGTGAAAGTGGTAAATATCAAGGATGTTACCTTCCGTTTCTGCATTAGCACACAGAAATCAAGACAAAGAAGATGAAATTCTTTTGTTTAAATAATAGCTTTCTGGACTCTTTTCCCTTTAGAATTTTTTGCTGATCTGCTTCTTTCATCATTGTGCATTTAAGGAATTGCCAAGGACATAAAAAATAAGATGAAAACTTCCTCCTTATCTTCATCTGGGACTTGAGTGCTAGGAATGCCTGACCTCTTATGAACAGGATGTGTGATTTCTTGTAGTGCTAGTGATATAAATAACAAAAGAGTGTGATAAATAAAGCCACTGACAGCCATTTTTCTGTTCATTGTCAATATGTTTCAGAGCAGTCATGCTTTTTGACTGGTTTATGACATCTACTTTCTTGTCAGTGTATGTTATATTGCTTACTATCTCATGTGCTAAAATTAGTGATGAAATGTTGTTCTCTGCTTTGAATTCTGTTTTTATTCAGTGAAGAGTGATTTTTAAATTGTTGGAGGCTGTAGAATAAGAGCATCCATTTTCAAAATATAATTAACTTTGCCTAATTTTAGAGTTTCACTTATTTTTGAGGGTATATCATGTTCCCAGATTGTTATACATTTGGAGGTTGCATTACATGCAAAATAAATTACACAGCTTCCCCTTCCCTTTTGAGTTAATGGAGCTTTAAGATGTTAAACCAATGAGGGTTTTTTTGATATTCTTATTTACTTGCTTTCTCCTGATCTCTGGTTGGAAAATGCTGGCCTCACTGATAGGCAGAGAGAGAACCAGTTGAAGGTTTGTCCTTAACCATTGTGCCTTGCCTTGTACTGCAGGGCAAGGTCTGGGTTTACACAGAGCTCTGTGCTGCACAGTTCTCTCAGCCTTTAGCATTTCCAGCTTCATGTTGTACAGGTGGAGTATCAGTCTCACAGAACAGGCCTTCTCCAACTGTACCAAACTTGCCAAAACCCTCTCACTGGTTTTCTTGCTCTTTTGATCTGCATTGACCATGTGTGTCTAGTTTTCTTCCAGTATTGCTGAGCCTCTTTGACTTCATCTTATAACCTTTTGATTACTTAGGCATCTTTTGTAGCAGCAGAGCTTTGTACAGGACGCCTGACTAAATCAAGACCTGTGAAGCAAGGTGTTGTAATTGCCAAGTGTAGCTGATGAGTCAAGTTCCATCAGTAAGGAGCATTTCTTTCATGATGCTTTTTGTTGGTAATAGCATCTGATAGCTTCGCCTGTCTACCTGACAGTTGCTTAAGATGACACCCTAATGCTCTCAACTTACTCATCAGCAAGACCATGCTCCCCATGTGCCAAGATAGCTTTATTTTCTGAGCCCCAACAGTTAGAGATTCCTCTGATATCAATCACAGGCTTTTTATTTCCATGTGCTTCTGTGTTAGATAGCAGCCTACTATCTTTTATCAAGTCACAGCAGTGATACCAAGTCAGGTCAACGTCGTTCTTGTGTGTACTGATCCTCATTTGGAGGAATTGGGTCTGAAATATGCTCATATAACATATACTCTGTTAAACACTGCTGTTTCTCACTTCATTTTACATGCTTAGTTCTGTGCTCATGCAGGCTATGACAGTGGAATCTAAGGTACTTAGGGTTTCTGCAGAACTCAGCCTATTAAAATATCCTGAGGAAATAAGGGTATTATTTAAATTCAGTAGAGCTCTGTGGGAAATATTCAAAAGTATGTTATCCATGGTGTTGAAGAATCTTGTGTGCTTTTTGTCTAGTAAGTTATGCTTAAAAAGAGCAATGAGAAGATACATTGAAGAAAAGATAGAATCACTATACATGTTTGGAAGGAAAAAAAATGGTGCTTGATCTTACTGAGGTGCAGTTTTGGTCCATGTAGCATCTTTTCAATCTGAAAAATAGTTCTACAAATGGATTAAATCTTCAGCTAGTTTTCTGTGCATGTGTATGCATCCTGCAAGTTTCCACCATATGAAGATTTATGAAAAAGAGTTTGAGTTACAATTCTAGCATTTTAAATTATTTTTATGGGCACATTATTCCTTTATGGATCTAAACTACATCTAGCTGCCTGTTGGATGCAGGAAAAGCATGTCTGTTGCTTGGTTTTTAAGGTGCTTTTAAAAAGGATTTATATTTTTGAAGTGCAGGAAAAGTAGACCAGAAAGACTACGGAGATTTAAATTAGAAGAAAGCTTCCTACTGGGAAAATCTTGAAATCAAATGTTCAGTTTTACTTATGTCTTGTGGTTTTGAAAATGAGGTTGTAGTTGCTACAGTTCTTCTAATAGCATAACACTTGATCATCACTGCTGCAGTTAGTATTTTGGGTTATTGAATACCTGGTTATGTCTGTATTGTACTGTGGTTGGGAACTAGGAGAGAAGATACTGTCCGACATAATAAGGAATCCTTTTCTGTTTCAGTGTAAGACCTGCTCTGAGCCAAAACAAATCACCAGCTCCTCTGCTATCTACAGCAACCCCAACCTAATCAAACCCATTCCAGTGAAGCCGAGTGAGAATCAGCGAATCTCCCAGCAGAGCAAGGTAAATCTGTGGTGTTTTCTGACTTCTGCTGCAGTGAGTTATAGAACATTGGTTTGAGTTGAAGGTTGCTGCAGGAATTGGAGATGGAACCATTGTAAGGAATGATTTTTAAAGCATAACTAATCTGGTTTGTGTAAGCTCCCTGTCTCTGTGGAAACACATAAACTGCAGGTGCACTATCCTGATGCAGCGTAGAAATACTGGTCTTTCAAATTTCAGATGCTGTGGTGATCACAAGCTGGTCTAGTCAATTGCTGGGCCATGCATTTTGTCTCTTTTTGTTTTGGATTTTTTTCCAGGGAGAGTAATATAAATAAAGAAAAATGTCTTGATATATTTCTAAGCCAAATCACACTGAAAAATTGTAAAAACTGAATTCAGCCGTGACCAGCAGATGCACAAGTGGCTCCACTCCATATACAGACAGATTTCTTGCTAATATCGAACTGATGGCTGTAAAAGAAGATGCTCTTTCATGTTATTTAAAGCAAAGCCATTGCTGTATCTCAGATTTGCTGATTTTTCTCTCACATTAGCATCTTCACAACAGTTGTCTTGCCCTTCCTATGTGACAAAACTATTCAAAATCCTTTTGGAGGGGGGCAAAAGAGCACAGCAGCTTTCTCAGCTTTTCGTTGTATTCTGCTGGTTAAATATTGTCGCCTCTTAATCTAACTTGTGCGTGAGGGAGCTGTGCTGACTCTGTTCCTCTATCCCCTGGCAGGGTGCGGATTCTGAGCCCCAGCACCTGTCTCTGACAGCGCTGTTTGGCAAGCAGGACAAGGCAGAGGGCTCGGAAGTGCTCAGCAAGCAGCAGCAGCAGGAGAGCCTCCCTGTGCGGCAGGGCGTGGTGCGCTCACTGTCCTATGAGGAGCCCAGCAGGCACTCCCCCTGTGCAGAGAAGCAGCTGTGCCCTGCCATCCAGAAGCTGATGGTGCGTGGCACAGAGCTCCATCCCCTGGCCGAGTTCCCCGAGAGCCGCCTGTGTGACAACGGCAGCGTCCCCCCCGTGGGGGAGGCTTTGACAGGGCTGTTCCAGCCCGTGCCTTCCCACGGCGTGGCAGCGGCTCACAGAGCTCAGGATGCTGCTGGCACTCAGAGCTTGCTGCACAAGCTGCAGACCCACCCAGGCTCTGTGACTAAAGGGGACCCCAGTGCCACAGCAGCTGTGAACTCAACAGTCTCCGTGTTCAGCAGGACTCCTGCTCCTGCTGGAGCACCAGCAGCACCAGTGAATAACATCAGCCAGCCCCCTCTGGTGTATTTCAATGGGTCCCTGCCAGGCCAGACTTTGGAGGCTCAGACACTTGGTAAAGAACAGTCCAAGCTTTCCAGACAGTCACTGCCTCTCTCTGGCAATCAAACAGCCAGTTCTGGGGAGATTTCACCTCAAGAGTTATTGAAAAAACTCCAGATAGTGCAACAAGAACAGCAGCTCCATGTATCCAGCAGACCAACGTTGGCAGCTAAGTTCCCAGTTGTTACCCAGAGCACCAATACCCTGAAACCACTGGATTCCTGGATAGAAAAGTCTCCAGGCACAGAAAAACAGAGTGCTCTTTTCCAGGTAAATGGTCTTGTTTTTCATCATGAAGGAACATAAATGCAGTAGTCTTTTCAGCTTGGTGTTTTCTGAGGTTACTCTTGGCTTCACTGTTGTGCTGCATGTTGCACATGATTCATCTTGCAGGTGATGCCTTCCCAACCTTGAGTGAGTTCTGATTTACCTAGATGTGATACTGTAATTCCTAAAATAATCTCTTACACATCACTGATGACCAGACATCCTGCAGTGTTGGGTTATCCCAGAGCAGCTTTGAAAAGTCACCTAGCTTTCACTTGCTGTACTTGGGCTGTTATGTGTAATTCTTTGCTACTCAGTGTAATATTTTAGGTTTAATTATTATTTTCTGCAAAATTAGTCCTAGCGTTCTTGGTGTAGATGTGCATTCTTTCGTATGCCAGTTGCTAAAGGTTCTTGAAAGGTCCATTGTTTCCCTTTTCAAGCAACTTTTGTATGTATTTGTATATTGGTCAATTATCTTGTAGCACACCTGCTACTTCCAGATAGTCTTTAGCTCTTTTTTTATTTGCTATGTGTTACTTTGAAAAAAGGTCTTGTGCCTGACTGACATTAAGAAATTATTTTTATATTGATCCTGGAAGTTAGGTTGCTATCTTAAAAAATTCAGGAGAAATTAAAAATCTGTATCTCTCCCAAGAGTACACTGTTCAGAAAAGCAACATAACAATGTCCTGTCCAAAACAACTGCTGTCTTAACAACTTAATTTTCTGTAGGATTTTCTGCTCTAGAATTTCTGTTCATGTCCTGTCTGGGAAAGCATCTAAGCCCTCTTTATCTTCCTTTGTTGTGGTTAGGCTATGTTGTGCTGGGGTCTGACTAGTGTGGGAGTCTAGAAGTTACTGATCCCAAGCATTCCCCTTTCCAGTGTAAAGTAGAAAAGCTGCTTTTTTACTGTGACTATTCCACTCTCTGTTTTATTCTGTTTTTCTTTTTAAAGTCTGTTTTTCTAGTTTTTTAAATCTGATTGAAAGACCACAGGCTATTCCAACATGCTAGGAAGTTCTTACATACATGAAGAAGTTGAAAGAGTCATTTAATAAGAGCCACATCTGCCACTGCACTTGTGACAGGTCAAGTTTTTTTTTAATTCCATGAGAGAGGTAGGAGGAATATTAATTTGATACAGCAAATAGCCATCATTATTTCTTTTAATTAATGCAGTAGGATTTGAATCTGTATGCAAGTTTTTTGGCGATTAGTCATTGAAATTATTATTCAGGATCAGTTGCTTACACATGGTAACTTTGACTTCCCAGTGGAGAGCTCAAGAATAAAAGGAGGATCCAAAGTCAAATGGTTTTGTTTTCACTGTGAATGGAACTTGCCTGCTTTAAATTTAAGAAATGGTGTGATTCACTGGTATGTGTACTGATAGCATGAAGGAGGACATAATGAAGATAAAAGGGAAATGAGGCAAGTCCAGGCTATATGTTCTAAGTCAGCATGCATGAAAAAAAAGTAAGGAAATATGATGATATATTTTTCAGATAAAGAATACAGATGCTGCTGTGGCGATTGAGTTTCATGTTGTATATATGCAAAAATACAGTGGTGCCAGCATTAGTTGCAATATGGAAAGGTAATTTCTGAGGTGTGGCCTAATGCAATTATAACAATTTGCTTGAGTACAAGTAGAGGAGCAGCTTGTGAGAAAAGTGTTCTCTGGAACAAGGTTCATTCACTGTGGTTATATCTGCAAGTTTGCCTAATAACCCAAAAAAGCAGCTACTGAAATTCTCAGTATTTGCATGGCTGTGAGCAGAACAAGGGGGCTGAGTGTGTCTAGGAGTGGTTTCACCGGCTGCCACAGCTGCTATCAGCTCTATATTAGATGCATTAAATTTGCAGATTGAAGGCATAGACTAAAAATGACAATGGAAGTGTCGCTAATAGTTGTTGAGGACACTAATTCTCCACATTCCGGGAGCCATGCAGCAGATAGCCACAAAAGCAGGGAGGCTAGAAATGAAGGAAGGACTCTGTTCCTTTGGAAGCCATGAATTAGTCACACATAACATGCCTGCTTTTCAAAAAGACCCTGGAAGATTAAAAAAAACTTATAAAACCAACATTAATCGTTTTATAGCATTCTCTTTGGCATAGACCAGAGGCTTCAAGTGCTGCAATGCTTGCAGAGTAGATATTTGAGTGAAATTGAATTGGCATAAATCTATCTGCACATGCTCATGCAGAATTGATCAAAGCAGATTTTGACAACAAGTGCAGCAATAGGTTTGTTCTCTGTAATTGTCTTTCAGTATTGCCTCTCCTACTGTGCTTCACCATACAGAAAAAGCAGAAGTCTGACAGGAACAGAGAGATATCTGAGCAGTGTCTGTCGTTGGAAAAATGAGATTTAAGGAACACCCAAAATCCATCAGCAGCACTAAGAAAATGTAAGCAATAGTCCTTTCCACAACTGACACATTACAAGTCCAAGTTTAAATTGGCTTCTGCTGCATCTCCATATGGTATAAGAACTGTGGTCTCCCACATGGGAAGGAAGAGACCAGTTAGCAAAAAAATGGGGGGGGAAAAAGAGAAGGGGGGGAAAAAGCAAAAGCTGAAGTACAATACTGGGAAGCATTCAGCCTGGTCTGGTGCCAGCCCTGTTTTGTCAAGTATGCCTTATGCAGACAGTGAGTAATGTGTGCTTCAGATTCAATAAAGCATTAATCTACAGTGGGCTTTTAGGGATATGTTTAGTGTTAGTTGTGTTACCCTGATTATGGATACATGCATGCTGAAGTGTTTATGTTGATCAAAATTATGGTTTTTAAAGTGCTTACAATAACCCAGACACAAATTTATCCTTTCTTCAGAAGGCTGTGTATTTGCTGCTTGTTTTTTGCATTCCTTGAAGTATTTTCCCATCAAGAATACATTTTGTACATTATGTTCATCTTCTCAGTGTGTGCATGAGACTCAGTGTCTTTGGTGTGAGCATCGCAGCATTGTTTCTGTTGTCCTGACTGCAGTTTCAGCATGCAATTGTGTAATGCAAATAGGTGCATTAAACTTGTGTCAAAAAGTAATTTCAGCTTCTGCAGCTAGACATCAATTATAATATTATAAATTAAACTTGAAAGAAAAAGCCATGTCACTGTTGTAGCCAGCTTTGCTTTAATTAACTGCCTTTAAAGTTCCTGAGCCCTTTTAGGAAGTGTGGTCTCAGTTTCAAGCAATGCCTCTGAAAACTGTTCTGGCCCACAGCAGCCACTGGATGCTGATGTTGCAGAGGAGCACTTGATGCACCTGGGGTTCTGTTCACATAGGAAGCAGCAGAAGGTGCCAGTTTGCATTGCAGTGTGCTCCTTGGTTCATGGTGCTACGTGGATTTGCCAGCTGTGGTGTCATCCAGCTGCCAACAGCCACACAGAACAACAAGCTGATATCTCAGCATTTGGGCTTCAGGGAAAGGATGTTAGGTACTGCACTGGTTCTGCACGTTTTTCTTCTCACTTCATTGCTGCACAGCTGTTGGCAGACTCGTGCTCTGTTATTAGTGACTCTGATTTAAGTATTGACCTGACAGCTGGAAAGAATGGATGAACAAGCAACTCAGGTTCTGTGGGTAACAAGTTGATCAACAGAATTTTGGAAGGGCTGTTACGACAGGTGAGCAGTTACTCAAATCTAGAACATGGGTCCAAAGGCTAGTAGTGTCCCTACAGAGTATTTAGAGTGGCTTCTGCAAAAGTGTGGTATTATAGGAATGGCACTGGTAATGCTGAGATGAGTGCCCTGTTTGCTGGTGTGTGTCAGTTGTCCCAGGGGCTCAAGGTGATGGAGCTGAACCTCAGATTAAAATTTTGCTTAATGTTTAGAAACAAACCCCAAACAATCCATATAGAGGTTTGTTCAAGGGGAAGCTTTGAGCTTGAGCTGTTAGCAACCAGTGCATTTTCATGTTGAATACAGACAAAATACTGTGCACTGAAACAACACACGTACACTTTTGACTCTTGTACCTCAGTACCCTGATGTTGGCTGTGTCACCAGCAGATGGCAATATTGCTTATTCCATACAGTTTCCATGTGCTTGGCATGTCCCACCTAACAGACCTTTCTACTCAGAGAAGACAAAGCATTCTTCATGTGGCTTTTGAACCACATGTGTTGGTCATGAGGAGCTGTCTATTTTTAAGGGCACAATTTGTCTCAGGTTTTGTTTGCATTGAGCAAATGAGAAAAATCTCTTTTGGTTTCAAAGACTCTTATCTGGGTATGACAGAGTCTGCTGTAGCTTCAGCTGTGTTAGTGGGACACTGTCTCCTCCAGCTGATCCCAACCTTCCCTGTAGGGTTTTGCCCTTGTTGAGCAGTTTTATGTATACATTCTTGAAATCACATTCGGCAGAATCATCTTGTTTAAACAAACCCTGCCAGTTTTTCTGGAGGTAAATTAAAGGAGTTGCTGCAGCAGCATGAATGAGTATCTGGGGGTAGTTGATGGTCCACAGGCAGGAGATCTGTGCTGAGTCTGAAGGTCTCACTCCACAGAGGGATGTCACTTTGGACTCCCACAGGTTTTCTTCTAAAATCTTTGTTTTTCTAGCATAGGTGTGCAGACGTTTAGTCAGTTTGTACCTCTGCTCAGAGACTTGGAACAGAGACCTGGTGATTGCTCTTTTGGTTACATGGTGTGGAGTTGGAAGAGAGCTGTAGTCAAGAGTTGTGTACTACTCTGCGTTGGAGAAACAGGCAATATTTACCTAACTGGGTAAATATTTGGGGGCGAAAAAAGATTTTGCCATTAGGTGTTTATTGCATGCTTTCTTTCCTGGCTCTTAGTCACTTTCTGCTCCCTTAAATTTTCCAGAAAACAGCATGCCCTCTCAGTCCTTTCGCTTTTTCTTTTTTCTTTGTATCGTGGTCTCACAAATACTGTTCACAAATATCTTGGATAGAACAATCACAGCTAGGAGAAAGGCAACCTACAAAAATGTGAGTGTTCTTTAATGCTAATCTGTGTGGTTTTGCTTACCTGAGAGATCCATCTCTCCTCTTTTTTCTTCATCTTAATTTTTCTTGAAATTTGAAAGGCAATACAGGATACAGAGGAAAGTGATTCAGTAGCCTTTCACCTTAATATGGTAGCAAGAAATCATGCTCCAGTCCAAATGAGAGGAGGTTTGGTGAGCTTGTATCAATTCCTTTGTATTTGTTTAAAAAGATTAGATACTTGAATAGCAAGGAGATGGCTGATTAGGATTCAGGTTTATTACTGGAATTACCTGCAGAGAGAGCTGGTGTCTGCAAGCTGAGTGAATTAACAGTGTCATGTTATGTATTACATCTGATAGTATTTGCTAATATTATGTCTCACAGTATCTGCAAATCCTGCATGTTTTACAGTTCTGAGATTCACTCCAGAATTTGAAGGTGAAAATTATTTGGTAGATGTGCAGTTCGGTGTGGTTAGGGTGCTGAGGGAAGTGCTGCAGCATCCAAGTTTGTTGAGGCCATTTTGATTTGCTCAGTGGTACGTTAGTTTGGAGTCTCTTCTGTTTTTGACGGTGCCGTGAGCTTCACTAGGGATCTTTAGCTAAATCACTGAATCTGTTTTTGTTTTCTCTGTCCTTAAATAAAATGAGAAGGTAAAATGCCTACACATATATATATTTATGAAGGAATTTGAAACTTATAGTTGGTTAATACTGTCTAGTTTTAGGTACAGGGATTATTCTTTAACAGTAGTATTTGCATGTCTCATCTTCTCAAAGATTACACTTCTGGACTTGCTGTCCCTCTGTGGAACTCTTTACAGCTGCCTTCTCTAAGTGCTGATATTTAACAGTAGTGTGATTCCTGTAATAACATCCTCTTGTCATAAGAACGTTTGACTATCAGATTGATCACATTTCAATCCATGTCTGCACTCCCAGGTTGGATGGAAGCCCCTTTAGTCTGGCAGCAGACTCTGGAGGTGGTGTTGGGCTGGAGTTGTATTGATCTCCCAGCAGGCAGACTCTGCCCATCTCTCTGCAGTTCTCAGCTCCTCCACTCCTGCAGAATGGAGCAGATGGCTTCCACTGATGCCTGTATTTTTTTTTCTGGCCAGGTGGTGTCCCCTCAGCGCATTCCTGCCTCCGTGACCCCCACGCTGCTGATGTCCCCCATGGTGTTCACCCAGCCCACGCCCGCTCCACCTAAAGCTGAGGGCGGGCGCCTGGCAGCGGCCAACCCCGAGCCCTCTGCTGGCTCCGGCAGCCTGCTCCTGCCCCTGCCTGCCCCGGAGCCAGCCGTGGGCAGCAGCACCTGCATCTCCAAGCTGCAGCTGCAGGAAACCCTTCTGCACCTCATCCAGGTACTGCCCAGAGTTCTTCTGCTCCAAATCCTGCTGCCATACCAGCACCCTGGGACTGTTGTGTCTAAGGGCAAAACCAGTAATTCAATATGTGTTGGGACTTAGGCTACTTGTGCAAGGGACTGCTGGCCCAACTATTTGATTAATGCATCTGATTTGGGGTTCAGGAAAGGTAATACATTTGGATAAGAACAAAGCTGACTGAAAGCTTTGCTAGGTCAGCCTATGAGGCCAAGACATCTATTATGTTTTTAGCTAAGGATAAATCATGGGTGATTATCCTAGATGCGAAATATTTCAGAGATGTGGGTAAGCAGTAAGAGGAATTCAGATGGGAGATTTAAATTGCAGGATGAGTGTGAGCCACTTTAAAATACAGGCTAGATAATATGAGTATATATTAATTCACTTTAGCATTTAAGCTAGAGCATTACATGGAATAAAATTCCTTTTACTGCAGTTCTTCAGGTTTAATTGTGATAAAGCATTAACAGTGTTATGCATGAGATGATTGTTTACTGCTCTAGCATGATGCACTATTATTTTTTTCCTTGACACGTGAGTTATATCTGAAGAGTAGAAGTTGAGGAGGGATTATATGACTTAAGACCTGGCTGCAGAACAAAAAAGGTGCAGAGTTTGTAGGTCAAAACGATGTGCCTGCAAGACTTTGGAATAAAATTAGAAGTCATTATTGTAAGTTAATTAAAACGTTACTTGAGTTATAAATTCAGGAAATTAGTAGTATCTTTCACAAGCTGGAGGGTTTTTCTGTTTCTCCCTTTTCTTTTATTTTGGGATTTTTAAAAAAAATAAATCGCCTTGTTTTGTCTTCATGTAGTTTGAGTGTCTGGATACTATTTATTAAAACCATACATGAAATTAAAGAGGAAACTAACCAAGGAAGATTGGGGTTTACCCTCTGTAACCTTGGACTTGTAAAATATATATTTAACCCTGCTGTTCTTGGTAGTAGACAGGATTAACTGAGTTACCTGAGAATTGTTCTTTGCCAATTTGTTAGCTGTCATTTTCCATTACATTAAACTACAATCTTGGTTTTCTAATTTTCTTCACATCTTTTCTTGATTGTAATTATCCTCCTATGTTTATGTGAGCTACTTTTAACATTGCTTCTTAATGTGGGCTGGTTAATTATTGCAAAATGTTCTCCAAAAGGAAAAAGTTAAGCATAAGAGCAAAAGGAGCAGCATCCCTTAGGAGCATTAAGGCTGTAAGAGCAAAACAAAGTGAAAGGGTTTTCTCAGGTAGGATTTTAGTGTAGGACCACAATCTAGAGTGTTTCAGTATTCTTTCAGAAATGGTTGGAATTATCACTGACCTGACGGAGGATACAGCTTTAGAAAATCCCTAGGTAAATGAGGGCAAGGAAGAAATATTGCAGGGTTGTAACTTCAGTGTTGTCACTGAGTTATTACGCAGCATTACTGGACTAAATTTAAATGCACTGAGTTCAGAAAATTTTCTTTTGGGTACTCATGGCTCCTTACTGAGGTACAGTGATGGGAAATCAAACAGATCTTCAGTGAAGCAAAGGGCTAGGCCATTGTTCTCTTTTTTAAAAAAAGAGTAAGGCTAAAGTATCTGGTCCATAAAATGGAATAACCCTCTAATCGCTTTACTCCAGTTATCCTGCTAACAATTACCTGTTTTGCTTTTCAGAATGATGACAACTTCTTAAACATTATTTATGAAGCATATCTCTTCAGCGTGAGGAAGGCGGCGATGAAGAAGTCTATGTGAAGGATCCTCTTTTAAATCAATTTCCGTGGCTTCCTGATCTCCAGGAAGAAGATCTTAAAATTTTCAAGTATGATTATGTTTGAAGAAATGAATGGTCTTAGGCATTTTGCATACACTTAAATTTTCCTGTTGGCAAATACATGCTGTACTGAGAAAAAAAAAGTGGGGAATGGATTGTGCCTTTAGTGAGGGGAGTGTCACGACGCTGAAGAATTCATCACAAAATATCTTAAATTATTTTCCTTACCCTGGTCCATAGTTAGAGTTTGTTTCCCGGCATAAGGACTCAGTTCTCAGGATGCAGTTTCCTTTTTTACTTGCCATGTGGTGTAACCCATTGACGAGGTGTTTGTCCCTGGTTCTCCCGCAGCCGTCCTGCGCAGGGACCACAGGGTGGCAGCGTTGGACTGTTCTCAGGAACACCTAACTCGGGATGCAGGCTGGGAACAGCAGGCTTCTGCACTCATCGGTGTTTGCTTGTCTGCAAAGCAGTTTAGAAGTGATGTCATGACTTCCCCCAGAAGTTTTGTAGCAAAATCTTTTTCTATTTTGACAAGAATATTTTTAGCTAGATGTAGTAATGGGGTTCTGCAGGTGTTCTAGGAATTGGGGGGTGGGGGGTTTGTGAATGTACTTGTTGTCACAGAGCTCTGGGGTAACACTGGATTCATGTTTCTATTATTCCAGGTGCAATCTGCATCATTAAAAGAAATGTGAGCATTTGTTAAGGGGAATGCTACCTGGTGTAATTTTTTTTTTTTTTTTTTTTTAAAACAAACGTGTTCCTGGAGCACAGTGATTTCATTGATCCAGTTCTTAAAAAAAAATAAAAATAGAAATCCCTACTGTTGGCTGATATCTTTTTATTGCACCATGGGCCATATTTCTAGTTTGGATGACTCTAAAATGTTTTTACACTTAGCAGAAGACACATGAGGCTTTAAATCAACTACAATAAATGTTTGAAAGAATTTTCATGTATGTTTCTATTAGCATCTGCTGAAGTGCCAGGTTGCTCCAGTTTAGGAATACACAGTTGTTGCTGAGGAGGCAGTTCTCCTGTGGGTGCCGAGAACCTAAACTGTAATCCATGAATGATGACTCAATCTTTACGGTGAGCACTGATGTGGACCCAACTCAGTAGCCTCATCTGTGGAAGTTCTTGAGTGTCAGTGTGGCTGCAGGTATCAATTAGTAGAAGTGTCATGAGTCAAGCAGTTGCTCCTGCCCCATGCAAAGGTAGTGGGCATTTGCTCCCTTTTATTGGGGAAGGCTCTAAATACCTAGGAAAAATAAAAAATAAATAAAAAGCTACTTTGTTGATTCATGTAAGCGAATAACTCCAAGAAACTGCTGGAGTTCCCCTACACTAAGTAACTGGTAGGCAGCAAGTCACACTCTGGTTGCATTTTGTTACTTTGATTCTTGCAGGTTCAGTGAAATGAATTTGTTGAGCAGATACTGGGAAAAGCAGACTCTAAAGATGGCAAATTCTAATCCTGTAGGCTTCGTAATTTATGTAGCCTTTAGAATTTCTGGGATTCACTGAGTTAATTGGTATTATTTCAGAATGAGCATGTGTGGAAGAAATTGTAATCTACACAGAAGAGTTTGAAACTACATACATGGATAATTTGAGAGTGCAATTTAAAGATGGGGGGATGTATAATTAAGACCTCATTTGACATGAGCACTTCTGTCATTAGTGGGTAAAAATAATCCTTCAGCATTTTGACTTAACTTGGTAATAGCTTTTCTAGTTCTGGGGCAAGTATTACATTTACTAAAAGGCAAGTAGAACTTGTGAAAACATTCTTATCTATTGCTAGTCAGAGCATTTCACTGAAACTAAAGCTTTTTTTTTTTTTTTTACATCATCTGTTAATTCCTGCTGCCTACAGAAACAGTAGTATTGGCATTATGCTTGACAATCTTAAAGCAGGCGAGGATTGAGCTAATTCAGGGTTTCTTTTCTCTGCTGTCTCGTTTGGTTCCATCTACACCAAGTAAAGCTGGCAGGATTTGATTTCTCTCACTGTATTGCACTCTAAGGGATTTCTGGGGTTATTCAGAAGGCATAAATTTGCCTTTTGTGGAGGGAAGAGAAGTTGTTGCTGAACAACTGAGGTGCTGTTGAAAAGTTTGTCCTGCTTACCAAGAACAGCAGTGCTAACAAGATAAAACAAGCTCAGAAAGAAACCCTGACAGCAGAAGAGGAAAAATAGAGAAATCTGTTGAGAAATGAAACCAAACTTCTTGTCTAGGTTTCCTTCTCTTTGCTCTCTGCTTTATCAGGTGTATTTGGGAATTGGAGACTGAGCTTGGAGTTGTACAGGAGTATAGAACTGAGCCATGTCACTTTCTGCTGCAAACAGAAGTACCTGTCCCACAAAAAAGCTGGATCCAGAAATGCAACTGGAGGCTTCCAGTGTACTGGAAACCCCAAGCATTCTCATGGAGTTCTGAAGTCTTCATCTCTGCCTTTTGGCATTGTGGGATTTCAGTCATTTTGTATCAGTCAGGTATGCAGTCAGGTCTGTGCATTATACCAGAGAGAATGTTTTGGGGTTGGTAGATCCCCTCTGAATGTGGTGCTTGTGAACATTTGGGTTCCTTTTTTTTTTTTTTAGGACACTGTTAGAGCTGTGAGCTCTTAGGCTAACAAGGCCTTTTGAGAAGAAAAGACTGCAGCAGTTAGAATTGCTTTTCTTTGGGCATGTTTTGTTTTTTCTTTATCTGACTGGAAAAAAGAGAGCAAGTACAAAATCAGGAAGTATAAAAGGATCACATTAGCTTTAGATGATTTCACAGTGTGCATGTATAATTTTTTTTATTGCTTATGTACTTCTGTGATACTGCTCACTTTGAGTTGTGGTTTTGGGTTTGTTTTTTCTTCCAGTAGAATTAAATAACTTGGACATTAGGGACTAGCAAGAGTTCCAGAGTTGCGCAGTGCTGTATGCATAAATCCATTCTCAGCCTTGAGCTGATTTTAGTTTTCAGTGTAGTTCTGCTTAAGTGTAGTTTTTCCAATGTAGTTCCACTGTCCACTTGCTTTAAAAATTCCATATCTGTTAAACTAGTGTGAGAAGACAAGGAGTGAAATAATGCTTCAGTGTTTCACTAACTTTTTATCATGGAAACCAACAATACTCAGTGAAGGCATCCAAATATTTTCCCACAGAAAATTCCACCTCCTAATTTGGTTTTTATTCATTAGCACTCTGTTGTTCCTGCTTGTTGTAGCTGCAATGGGGATAATTAAAATGGTGCAGCAAAATAAAATGTTCCAGGAGCAGGATGCAGCTGAATAGGCAGGATGCTCCACCTCCTCTGACAGCCTGTTTAGAACTTGTTGGGCTTTGAACTTCAGTCATAAAAGCAGTGGGTGTTAGAGATACCAGTGCTTCTTTAGGACATTAAAATCATAGTTCAATATTTTAGCAAACTTGGGATTTTTTACTGAGGAAGATGTGAAATTAAAAGACATTTTTCAGTAAGCATTGGAGGCTCTAATGAAAACAATGTTATGTGAAGGCAGCTGTACCCAGAGGGGTCCATGAAACCTACAGAAAGACAAAATTCCACTCCTGGAGATGAATAATGCACTAAAAATTTAATCCTCAGTCAGCTTACAGTAAACTTTACTGCTAATTCTGAGGACTTTTAAGAGACTCTTACAAGTCTGTGCCTTTGCCAAACTCCTGTGAATATCTCTAACAAGCTCGTTCTGGCCTTTGGATGTAAATCTATGCACAGCTGTGCTGGGAGCACTGGAGCAGGGAGCTTGGCATACACAAGCTGCAGAGGGAAAATGAGGTTCTGTAGACTCTGAGCAAACCAAGGTTGTGGCTCCATGAGTCCTTTGAGCTGGCTGTGCTGCTGAAGAGCCAGCCCATCCCAGCCACCCACTCCTAGCTGCTCATCCCTACTCCCACTCCAGTGTTTTCTCTTTTCCTCTTGTTTTTCTCCTTTTTTGTTCTTTTAAGATGGCTGCATGGTGACATGTCTTGCAGCAGAATTAATGCCACCTGCCAAGGCTGCTTTGGATGTGGTGGGCTCAGAGGGGAGCCCAGGCACTGGATCAGTGCAGGGTGGGGTGTGGGGAGAGCAGAGAGGGGTAGGAGCCTGCAGCTCTGCATCCAACTCAGTTCAGCTGCTGGGGAAACTGGGCTCCAAGGGCTCTGCTTCTTGGCTGGCTTTAGGACTGGGAAATGCCACAAACGCCAAAAGGTGACTTTGCTGTATCCCTGCCTTGGCTGAGTGGGAGTGTTTGCAGGTCCCCTCCCACTGATCCCCAGCCTAATCTCAGGGCGGAAAGACGGGATCTGGACGAGGGCAGCACAAACCAAATTTAGTGTGGGGGATTAGAGTGTCTGGGATAAAGTTAGCTGGGCACACACCTTCCCCATCACCAGCACCCTGTGCTGAATCTGCACTGGCACCACTGTCAGCCCCTGCCTTTCCTCAGAGTGCAGCACAGCATGGTGTAAATGCATCCTTCACATGTGTGCGGTGTTTGATGGAGACTGGACCCTCAAACCAGAACACAGTGTTCAGAAATAAATCATATAAGTGAATGTGAAATGCAGGAACCACATTGCTTTAAGTACAGCTGAAAAACACTGCTGCAAAAAGCAGGAAATAAGTACTGGAAAGGGTAAAGTGGAGAGAAGAAGGAGATTTTTATGTCACTTTTAAGAATAAATTTTGGAGAAAATGTGTTTAATATAGGAATACCTTTCCTTTATAGCTGTTGTGGAAAGAATTTGAGTTGCAAGTAATCTCCATGCTTCTTCCTTTCAATAGGTGAGCAACAACAGAAAGAAACCCAGTAAATTGATTTAGAATGAACATCTGGTGTACACAATAGGAAGCCACTGCACATTTTTTGAGAGCAGCAGCTTCAGTCAATCAGGTAATAAAAAAACCACACACAGTATTTTTAAGCCACTTGGAGCATCTATTAATTAAAATATGTTTTTTTCTCTGTTTGGACACAAATTCCATAAAAAGCAAGGTCAGTGAAAGAAAAACCCTTAAACATGTGATGACTAAATAAAAGAAACAGAAAGAATGACATCTTACCATCAGCAAGAGGGAACTCTGGAAAATGATGGCATTCCTACAACTGCTGCTGCGTGCATAGAGGGATGTTAATCCCATGGTTAGGTCCTACATAAACATGAAAATTTTTCTTGTCCAAGTGCTGCTGCCACACATCTCTGTGTTACACCCTTTGTCTGCAGGTACAGCCACCTTGTCCTGGATTTCTTCACCAAAGAAATCTGAAATCTGCTGCTCAAACATTGTAGAAGGGAAAGAGAGATGATGATAATTATGATGATGATGATGATTATTATTTTATTATTATTATTATTATTATTATTATTATTATTTTATGTCACTTCAGAGCCCTACCCACCTGTGGGTTTTTCTTCAGCACTTGCCTGTGAATAGGAGGTTCAGAGGCCAAAGGAGCGTGCAGGCTCTTGGCAGCCCTCCAGAGCAGGGCTCCTCAGGCTGGGAACAAAAGCTCCGTTTTCATTCATTTTCACTGCTGCTTTGCAGTCTGGCTCTCCCACAGTCTCCTGCTTCCTGCGTGGAGCAGAAGCTCCAGAGCCAGCACTTAGTGCAAGTGCCTGCATTCACATCCATCTGAGCAGGGTTTCTTTGTGCTCCCCTCTTGGTCCTTGGCAGGGAACTCCTGTCTCTCCTGTTGCTGCCGTGGGTGCAGAGCTGCGGCCAAGAGCTCGAATTAGGGGAGCTGCCAAGTTGCAGAATTGTGACAAAGTTCAGGAATCACCTCCTTAATGCTGGGAGTTTGGCAGCAGAGGTCCAATTCCCATCTGTGAGAGGTGCAAGCAGCATCAGCCACTGCTGCCTCACCCTCTTTCCCTTCTCCTGTTTTTAGTGCTCCCAAGCAATCCTCCTTACCTCTGCCCCAGCTTCTGTAATCACCACCTGCAGTTCCTCCAAAGCAGCTGCCAGATGTTGTAACCTGTCTGCCCCACGAGCCAGCACAGACCATCACCATGGGCTCCTTTCAAATCCTCACATCTCACCAAAAGGGAGATCCACAACTTAGAAATGCCTCAGCAGTGTCACAGGTGAGGATGATCAATCCTGTAACAAATAAAAACGTTGTCTTTGAGAAAAGTCCCTCCAGGGATCATAAAACAGGAGCTTCATTGAGGGAGGAGTAGAGGGAATGAGTGGAAACAAAGTTGAGGAGTCTCCAGTTAACTCCTTTGTCTGAGCGATATGAAGAAATGATGACTGTGTACTCAAGAAAATCCAGAAATGACTTTGAAATTAGTAAGAAATTCTAAAGAGATGTGAAAACTGGAAATTTTCAGCTTGTGTTTAGGGGCAGAAGTGAAGGTGTGGAAATCAGAAGAGGGAGCAGGGAGATGGAAGAGCACAAACAAAACCTGATTTTGCTCAGGAAAAGTTTCACTTCCTTTGCTAAAAGAAATTTAGAGAGCATTAAATTTCAGGACGCTGGGCTAATCCCTCACTGCAGGGGACTGCCAAATCCAACAGACAAAGGCTCACCAGTGTCCAGTGCAGTGAGCAGCCATATGCCCAGAGATGAAAACAAGAATCTCAAGTGTTTCTGCTGTGCTCATCTTGAAGAAACCAGGGTATGGAATGGGGAGATCTCAGAGATAAAATATCAGCTTAAGAGGTGACAGGAAGGTAGGAGTGGGGCAATAAAAAGCTGCTTAATTACAGTGTGCTGAGAGAGCAGACAGAGGGTGGGGAGGGGAGGTTCAGAGACAAAAGAGAGGGGCACAACACTCTGAGTATTTAACCTGAAGTGCTCTGCTCCTTTTCTGAAAGTGATGATATCATAATCCCCTGAAACATCTTTTGACGAGAACTCTTCTGTGATTTTAAAGGAAATCTTTTTCTTACATATATATTTTTAAGTCTTCAACATTGCTCTATAAGTGCATTTACATAAATAACTACAGAGAAATGTCTAAAAGTGTTTTTTATGTATGTTGCCCTTCTAAAGGAGAGAGAAGGAATTATTATCCCACTTAAAATGGATGTGAAGAGTGGTTCCATAGTGGATGTATGGAGGTCACAGAAGTGAAGAGGCAGAGACTGATGCTCAGTCACACCTCACTGGGGCTTCACTCCCCTCCCAACACTTCATCCTTGTTTGCAGCCAACTGAGAAAGCCCTCAGTCCAGCCCAAACTGCCCCAGATCCAGCCCTTGGTAAGAGATCAGCATGTTGTAAAGGCAGCAAAAACTGAAAAAAACAAGGAGCAGACAGAGGCACCAGCAGAGCCTAGCAACCAAAAATGAGTGCTGACAAATGCGGGGTTTCTGATATTACATTCCTTTCCCGTTGCAGGCAGTGCATCACCCAGCAGGAATCCCTTCCCCTCTGCCTTGCTCTGCAGCATCCCAGGGCTGGCACGTGGCAGCCTGGTGTGCCCTGAGCCAGGCAAATGAGCAAAGCCAGCAGGAGTGGCCACAACAGACAGAGTATTTTCATATGCAGTATTGATCAAAAAATAAATTACTGTTGCTCCCAAATAATAACAAACTTGCTGTCTCCAGCTGTGTGGCAAAGATGACACCAAGGAGGCCAATTGGTGCAGGATTCCCATTATCCTTCTTGTCCCATTAGCTCTGCTCTTCCCTCGCTCTCTGCTCGGTCTCTGATGTGATTTGCCACATGCTGCTGTTGTTGTGCTTCTTCCTCAGAAATGTTTTCCTCTTGCCTGATGACTGCAGCAGCTTAATGGGATCCTAAAGTGGTTTTGATAGTGTGTCCAGAGGTGAGCAATTGCTACTGTCATGTCAGAAAAGAACCAGAATTACAAAAAGTCCATTTTTACCAGGAGAGGAAAAGGCAAAACATCCCATGTCAGCTCCTTCCCTGCAAATATGACTTTACCAGAGTAGGGTAGGCTGTTGAGCTTTTGAGGTCTGCCCTTGGCCACCCCAGTGTGCCAGGGAACAGCACTGCTGCAAACATTCCCCTGTGGGTGATGAAACACCCTCCTGACTGCTGGGACAGGATCTGCTCACCTGATGTGCACACACTGTGCTCTTTGCATCTGTTTGTACATCTCCATGGCCCTGAGCTGCCACGGGCACAGCTGGCTATTTTCTGGAGCTGATACCAGTTTTCTCCTTGGTTAGCATGTTCAGCAGCATACTGAATCCTGATAATCAGTGAGTGTCTTCCCTGCCAAAAAGCAGGAAAGATCTCCATGGCTATTTTAACCTGTCAGATTTCCCAGGCCTCCCAAGCAATCAATTCTAAGGAGTTCTGGTCACATCAACCTTCTCTGCTTCCATCTTATTCCATACTAGAGGTGTTATTTCTTTTTTCATCTTTTAGCCTGAGTGTGATCAGCATGCTGTGGAATTTGGAAGTGTGCTGGACTCCCCCAGCATTTTGGGGGGACTGTGAAAGCAGTGAGTTCCTTTGTGAGATGAGAAAGGACACCAGCCTGCCCTTTGCTGCTGCAGACCGTCCTTGGAGGGAAGGTTTTGGAAGTGAATAACCTCTCCAGCTGCTGTCTCTGCCTGGGTAGGTGAGGAAAAAAACAGCTGGGGGTGGATGTGAAGATAGATAGTTGGAAAAAATACCAGCAGAGCTCTGGAAAAACCTCTGGAAGGCAAACAGAAAATTACAGCTCTTCAAGGATAGGACAAAGCTGAGCAGTAACTGGGGACTGTGACAATAGCACAGCACAGTTTGAAGGTGGCCCAGGAAAGGAGCTGTGGAATCCTAGGCACAGGTGGGATGAGCAGGATGAGGGGTGCTGTGTCTCTGGCCCTGTGTGCTTCCCTGCCAAGCACAGAGAGCCACAGTGGATTTGGGAATCCAGCTCCCAAATGAGGCAGAGCTGGCAAGGGGCAGGCACAGGCTGAGCATCTGCTGGAGCAGGAGAGCAGGTGGAATGTCCTGGGAGGGGTGGCTATCCCTGGGTCTGGTGATAGAGCATGCAGAGCCTTTAGGCTGTGTGACAGCATCTGCTGCAAAGCCCAGCTGCTCTGTTTGGCCGTGGTTTCCCTCCAGCCTGGGCTCCGTGTGGGAGGGTGACACCCAGGGGCTGCCATGAGGTGCCTCAGTGGGTGTCAGAGTGTGACACTGCACACTGAAGCACAAGAACAGCCCCACAGTGCTGTCTAGGGGAGTTCTAGGCCTGGCCAGCAGAGTAGGTCCAGGCTTCAGCTGTCCTTATGAAAGGGAATCACTCCAAACTGAGAACACCAATTAACTCCAGCAGCACTTGAACGAATTAGGCCATGGTCAGGGCTGCAGCAAGCCACCATCACTAATGAGATTTCAGTGCTGCTCTGCCTACTTTATGCACATCAGATTTCCTGTGAAGGAATCCCCCAGGGCACAACTGTTTGGCTTCTGTCTGAGACTTCAGGAGCCTCTGGCTCAGAAAGATGTAAACTTCAGTCTCAGCACTGTGCTAAGGAGAAGGCAGGAGCTGGAGAGCAGCATTGGCAAATGAAAGATGATTTAAGACAGACATCACAAGTTGGAATAGAAATTTCCTTTCTTAGAACATAAAATTTAGAAATATTTACTCTATTGAAATTTTATATTTAAATTTTTATACATAAAATATTATTTATTTTGCAATCTACATTGTACTTTTTGTCTCGGATGGTGGCCACAGTTGTTGGTTTTATCTCCAGCGTGCTGCAGGCTGCTCTGTCCCTGTCCCAATGGTTTGCTGAGCCATTCTGTCTCTCTCCTGCCTGTCCCATGTGCTGTCCAGATGCTGGCAACAGCAGGGGGAAGCAGAAGGAGCCAGGCTGCTTGAAACGGATTTTTTCAGACATATACTTTACACACTGCTACACCTTCCAGCAGTCAGAGAGAGGTTATTTTCTCTCCTAACAGATGTGCCCAGGCCAGGCTAAATCCTTGGGAACCACTTGAGAGTCTTCACCCACCACAGGGGGGGGCAGCTCCATCACCCCACACTTTGGGGGTTCAAAAACATTAAAAAACAAAACAAAACAAAACAACAACAACAACAAAAAAAACAAAAACAACAAAAAAAAACAACCAAAAAAAAACCCAGAAACGCTGGAAATGAGTGCCCTGGTTCCCTTCCTCAGCTCTTTGTGATGCTTGAAGGAACTCAAAGAAGATATTTAACGATCCTTCTGGGCACAATGTGATTAGTATCTTCATCCTTGCAGGGCAGGCTCATAGCACAGGGGTGCAGGGAAATGTGTTTGAAGGGAGCAGGAACTGAGTGTTTGCTATGGAAGCTGGCAGGTGAGTGAGCTAGTTAGGAACTGGGAGGCAATTTAGGGTGAAGGGAAGTGACTTGAGTTGTAAGCAGAGGTTAAAATAGTTAAAAAGGAGCAGTGCCATGCTTGGATGGGTGAACACCATTCCCTGCTGAGCAGCTGGAGGTCAGGGAAGCACCTTTCACACTCCCTGCAGGGAATTTCACAGCAGAACACTAAACTGTTAATTGGATGGGTGAAGCCTTTTGCAGAGCCTTCCCCCACCCCTTTCTCTTCTTTAGAGCTGTCAGGGTATTTTTAATAACAATTGATGGTTGCCTAAAATCACAAAACATGTTTTCACTAATATTCACGACAGAATGGACTGTTTTTATCTGCACCTACATCAGTGTGTAGTAAAATGTGTCCAAACCCAGCTTTTATCTTTAATCACACTGAAACCAATCGCCTCTGATTTTTATGGGGGGGGGGGGGGGGGGGGGGGGGGAAGTAGTCTTGTTTTCAAAGGAGAAAAGTATGAAATGTTATTATTTGTGACCTAGAATTTTGGCAAAGCTGCTGCCTTCTGTGAAATCAAAAGGAAGGTGAAAAAAAAATAATAGGACTTTTAAGATTTTTTTTTAATTGAGTTCTGATTATTCCAGAAATTCTGATAGACATTTCTACAAGTCTTGCCTGAATGCTCAGTATCAGCAACAAAATTAGCAAACATTTTCAACCTCTGAAAGGTAAAAAAACCCCTTTGTGCCCAGAATTGCCCTTTATTTATGCCATGGCAGTGTGCAGCAGCTTCCCCAGGGACGAGGCAGCAATGCTGTACGTGCCCACAGATGGAGAGCTGTGGCCCACAGCTCAGCTCTGTGATGCCATCTTTCCTGACAGGCACATGTTCCACGCCTGCATCCCTCCAGATTCCTGCAGAGTGCTGCAGCACAGCTCCACGGCCTCCCTGATCCTCCCCTGCTGCCAGGGAACAGAGAAAAGCTCCCTGAACTGGCAGTGAGATCCCAATGCATCAGGGAGGGCAGGGAGGCAGAGGGCTTGGCTGCTTTGCTCCTGTCCTCACTTGCCAAGCCACAAGAGGGTCCCTGGCACTGGAGGCTCTGCTGTCTCCCCTTGCAAGAGCTCAGACAATCTCCAGAACAGTCAGAACCTAAAAAATCCTGATCTCTAAAACAGTCAGAACCTAACAAATCCTGACCAGGATTTCAGCAAGCAGGTGAACCAATAACATCAGATCCTACAGGCAAATAACTCATTCTGTGCCTTCCACACCTGCTGACCCTGAGACTGCAGCAGATGGAGGACGGACCTTCCTTTTTTGTAGCCCTGCCAGGCTGGAACAACTTTAATTTGGCCCAAATACCTCTGTCCTGATAACCTTGCACAATCCTGAATTCCCAGTAACACAGTGAGCAGAGAGGAGGGATGTGCAGCATGTTCCTGAGCTGGGTCATTGCATCATGTATTTCATACCAAGGATTGGCAGCACAGATGTTGCTGGATGTGCACTGAGTCAAGTGTCTTTGCAGCACAGAATGACTGCCATCATTTATTCAGGCACTTGATGCACCAAAATTCCTGGGGCTCCCCACAAGGCAAAGCTTCCTCCCCAAAAAAGCTGTTCTAGTGCAGCCAGATTATCACAAAAAGTTTTAATCTCTTTTAAAATGGGACTTCCCTTTCTGTTAATCAAGTTCTTTCAGGTGCACTTGGAATGTAAAAGATTAAGTTTAACCCTTTGATAGTGGAGAGAGAAGGATAAAGTTCACTTTCATTCTGGATGCTTTTGTGGCAGCACACAGGAAAACTGCATTCTGCTCACAGTTCTTCCTAAACATAGCATCTGCTTTCACTTACTTTTCCTTTTCTTTTTACTTTTTATTTTTAAATTCATTCTTCTTTCTCTTGCCATGGCTTCAGAGGTGATGGGAAGATGCTCTAGTGCTCTTTGTTTCCTGTGCATTCTGCTCTCCCTTGGTGTCTCCTTCTGTGCCCTGAAATTTCCTGCTGCTCAAAACACTGTGTCTGATGAGGGTTTAAAACGCTGCTAGCAAAAACATTTTTTTTTAAAAATGCTCATTTCATCTTGGAGTATTTAAACAAGTCTAAAATTAGAGTGGAGCTGTGGAAACAAAAAAAAAAATAACAAAAAAAGAAAAAAGGCAAAGTAAGCAGCTGAAGGCATTAATTAACATGACACCTATGTGGCTGCTGCTGTACACTGCAGGGAGAGCATGTGGCTGGCAGTTGAATGGGTGTGCAGGCAGAAATGTGCAGAGCCCTGGGTGTGCTGTGGGCTCTGGGAGGACACGTGTGCTCCAGGTCACCCTGCTGCTGTCTGCAGGCATTGCCCATTCCCCACTGTCCCTGAGAGCACCTGAAGGGAAGGCAGGGCTGCAGTGCCCGTCTCCATGGCAGTCAGGGCACCCCACACCCCTGTGTCACACCTGGGGTGACTCAGGCATGCAGGGATCTGCACATTCCCGTGGGGAACAGGCTTCTGTGTGCCTCCTTTGGTGTGCCCCTCTCATCAGGGTATCATGGTGACCCCTGGCACCCTTTACCTGTGCTCCAGGGGCAGCTGCAGACGGTGGGGAGCATTTCCCCTGCACCCAGATGATGTTCAAAGTCTTTCATTTAACCCAAAACACAGCTGGTGTTGCCTGGGAAGGCTGATCTGCAACAGAGGCCAGACAGAGCAAAAGGAATAAAACAGGGATTTATTGAAAGGATCCACCTTGGGCAGTGCCAGAGCCTGGCTACACCCAAATCAAATCCAAGGTGGATCCTGGTCACGAGTTTTTACACTTTTATCAGTTTTTATCAGCTCCAGGCTATGGAGTCTCAGCCCCTGCCTTGCCCCCTTTCCCTCACCCTTGTTTCTGCTTTTTGGGCACCAGTTGTTCTTGATTCTCCAGCTGGGAAGGGATTGTTTTGTCCAACCACCCTGTGAAGAGAACTTAGTAACACCTGACATGAAGTGTCAGAGTTACACACTAAGCAGCAGAGATTCTGGAAAATACCAAAGCTAAACCCCAAGGTATCAGTGGAAATGAGGGAGGTATTTTTCCACCAGAGCTGTGGTGAGGAGGGGGCACCCAGAGGCTCTGCTCACCCAGCACCAAGCAGTGCTGAAGATCTTTCAGGTCTCACCATCCCAAACGCGCCACAGTCCTGGAGCAGACAGCATCCCCTTGTTCCACTGCAGCTTCCCAGAGCTCAGCTGGCATTGCACAGCTCCTGGTGGCACCAAATAGGTTGGGAGGGCAGCACTCAGCTGGGGACACCTTCCCTGGTCCAGCTGCAGAAGCACCAGCCGTGCAGGAGCAGCTTCTGCCCATTCCCAGCAAACCCTCTGCAAGCTCAGCTTGTGTCTCCACAGCACTGAAACTTGATCAGAAGAGATCTGCATGGCCCGTCAGTAAAACTGTGACCAAAAGCACTTCTCCATCACTGCCTCTGGCAAGGATCCCCTCCCCTGGCAGCTGCTGGGACAGGCAGGGCTCTGAGCTGTTGGCAGAACACTGCCTGCCTGCTTTCCACAGCACCTTGAGAAATGGTCACACTTGCTCACCCAAGGCACACACACCATCCTCATGTCCCCGACCACACTCCAGCTCCAAGTGTCACAAACAGAGCATTTGACAAGGGTAGGAAGGACATTTTGTGCCCATCTGCCCATCAAAGTTGCCCTGACAAGAGATAATGTGAGGCACAAGGTTACAATCTCAGACAAATACATCTGCTGGGAATGAGGCCACATATTTTATTCCCATCATTACTTGTTTTACCTACATTCTCCTGATATGTATCCCACTGTGAGACTGCACTTCTTAACCAGTCTTATGATGATATTTGCTCTTTTTCTGGTCATAACATTTGCCAGTATCTTCCCATAACATGATAACCCCACTCTGGTTTTAGTCAAACCAGAAATGAATACAGCTGGTAAATCTCCCCCTGCCTGTGTTTACAGCACAGAATCACACTGGTATTTTTTTTATTGCCTCATGGTTTTGCAAATGTAGCTCTAAATTTCTGTGCACTTGCTCACCTCATATCTCTTGCAGCCCTAAGTTCTCACTCCTTGTTATGCATTTGTTTTCATTCTTTCTCACAGGTTTCATTTTCTTTTTCCCCAGTCAGCCCTTGCTGTTCTCTGCCCTTGCTCCAACTGTGCTCACACCCTGTGGAGGCTGAGCTCTGCAGAAGCAACTGGATGCACACTAATCCCATTAAGGCCCCTCCAGGCACCTGGGGTTTTCAGTTTCCAGTGCTATTTTCATTTAATCTTCCAATCTTACTTCCTTGCAATTTTAGATCATTAAGGGGTTAAGTGAGATATATCCAGTAAATGAGACAAATCCAAATAAAGGGATTTGGATCTCCCAGTTCAGCTGTCTCATTGCCTTCTCTATCAATGTTTCAGGGGTTACCAAACACACCCAGACAAGGGCTCTTGCCAGAACCCATCTGGACTAACCTGGGTTCCAGCTGCAAACAGCACACAGGGTTACTGAATAGATCCAAAAATCACTCACAATACCAACTTATATGGCTTCTTGCAAAGTGGAGAGAAAATTTTATCTAAAATGTTGATGTTCCTGCCTTCAGATCTCATTTCAGAACTTTTTGTCCCCCTGGATGCCAGCCCTCAGTTAATCCTGGTGAGCACAGACAAATGAAACCTTCATTGTCACTCTTCTCAGCTCCTCTAAGAAAAATTTCTCCTATTTTCCAGCTGCAGGGGTAGGAGGAGGCAACACATTTTGGCCATTTGAGAGAGGTGAGCCCAGATCTCTTGTGCCTTTTGCCTTCCAAAGCTGCTCAGGCAACTGCTGTGATGTGCTGAAGGCGCTGACTCCTGAGTGCTTGTTGTGTAGAAATTGATTGTGTTTGGTAGATTTCAAGGTCACAACCATTTCAACTTACCCATGTAACTCTTTGCATAGACTTAAAAACATAAGAGAAATTTATGCCCTCCAGGCCCACAGCTTCTGCTTGAAGATTGTAACTTTCAATGAGACAATGAGTCTAGAGTCAACATTGTAATAAATGACAAAACCCTCCTATCCTGAGGTGAGTTATTCTTACTTGAGGAATGACTTAATTCCATACCACAGGCTTTCAGCCTCTTCATCATATAATTTAACCTCTATTCAATGTTTCCTGATTTTATTCCTTTTTCAGTATTTCCTCTGTCACTTCTATTATCCCATTTAAAGTGCATCTGGGCTGGTTTTGGCTGGGGTACAGTTAATTTTCTTTACTGTTGCCATCTATACCACGGGCCTTAATTTTATTTCAGTGCTTTGACTGTTTCCCCCTCCGTGTCATCAGAGAAACCAACGATCTAGTGTGGCTTTGCATTTTACATTGTAATTTACATTAAACAAGCCATTTGTAAACATGCAAACTGATTGGAAGGCATTGGGTTAATTCAGAACCATAGAGTCAAGCTGTTCAACGGGTTGCTGTAGTAATTTATGCTCTTTCTGCTGCCATATCTGTAGTTATTTATAATTCATACTTCTCATGATGATAATGAGCTTGCACAGTGTATCCCTCACCCGAGTTTGCTGGTTCCTGCTATTCATCAAGCTCAGCAATTGGCCTCCTTTGATTCATTGCTCTCCAGACACAAATGAGGGGTTGGCAATCTAAAGTGAATGTTGGCCAAACGGAAAGGTCTGGCTATTAATAAATAATCATTGCCATTAGGAGGCCATCAGTTCACCCTGGCAGAGTCCTTTCCTTCACATCGCTCTTGCTTTCCACTGCTCATGCCCTCCTCTCCCCTGGCCAGGCATGGCTTGAGAGAAGATGGGCTTGGAGCTGTGCCTGTCCTCATCACCCCTGTGCAAACCCCAAAACTCTGCCTGTCCTCATCACCCCTGTGCAAACGCCAAAGCTCTACCTGGCCTCATCATCCCTGTGCAAGACCCCCTGGTACCTCCATCACTGCCCTATCCCCTGGTGCTACCCTGACCGCCTCTGAGCAAGAGATAAAGACCGCTGGGACAACCTGACAATCTGCCGGAGGGTCATCCCGCATCCTGCGGCTGGGGGAGGCCCTGCTAGACAGAGATCAAAGGTCAGGGAAGGGTTTGGGGGACGTGGATCCGACCCCCGTAAAGCAGGCCTGACCTCCGGCTGGAGAAGCCAAGACCCGTCTTCAGAAATCAGAGTAATCCCGGGTGATTTTATCCCACCCCACTTCCCTAAATCTGTGGCTGCTGCAGCTTGGCCAGGGGATTAAGGGCTGGCAGGGGATTACGGAGCCGCTGCAGCTCCCAGCGCGGAGCTCCCTCCTGGCGCGGCCTCTCCGGTCTCGGAGCCGCTCCGCACCCGCGTTCGGTGTCCTGAGCAGGGCTCGGAGCCGCTCCGCACCCGCGTTCGGTGTCCTGAGCAGGGCTCGGAGCCGCTCCGCACCTGCGTTCGGTGCCCTGAGTCGCACTCGGAACCGCTCCGCACCCGCGTTCGGTGCCCCGGGCCGGGCTCGGAACCGCTCCGCTGCCCTGCTCGGTGCTCCGGCCCGGGCTCGGAGGCGCTCCGCTGCCCTGCTCGGTGCCCCGAGCCGGGCTCCCCCGACGGCGCCCGGCGGCCGCCGCGGCGCTCCCGGGGCAGAGGCGGTCGCGGTGCCCCCGGGGCTCGGCCCGGCTCGGCCCGGGCTCCTGGCCCGGCATCATGGCCCGGGCCCCGTGGCTGCCCCCTCAGGCCTGCGTGAGGGGCACGCAGTCCCCTCAGGCCCTCATGAGGGGCGCGCAGCCCCCGCCCGCCGCCGGCCGGTGCTGAGGGCCGGTGCCGGCAGCATGGAGCTCTGGGCCGTCCCCTGGATGATGCTCTGCCTGCTCTGCCTCCCGCCCTGCGCCAGGGCCCAGACGAAGATCCCGCTGGAGACGTGAGTGTTTGTATGTGCTGTGGCGATGCCGAGGGCAGGGACAGGCGGGTGGGAATGCGGTGCAGACTCCTCCGGAGGGACACTCGCTCCAGGGCGGGGACATCTCCCTGCCCTGGCAGAGGACCTGGACATGGGAGGCACGGATTCCGAGCCCAGGTCTAGATTAAGATGCAATTCCTCTTCCTCCCCACTCGTCAAGCGTAGCAATGATACTCATCTCCTTTAGTTAAGTACTTTGACATCTATTAATGCTATGCTTAGTGCACTGGGCAGCAGAAGGCAAAAGCAGTGTAAAAACATGTTCATAACCCCGGTGCTGCTCCTGCTGTACCTCAGGGCAGGCCCCAGCCTGGCAGCTCCCAGCTGAGCAGAGTGCTTCCAGCAGACTCTGCTGGGTTTCAGATGCCAGGAGCACCCAGGGGATGCACAGCACTGGCCAGACTCTCGCTGTGGAGGGAGCACACAGGGCTGTGCAAGTGAAAACTCATCTCTTTGCACCCAGAGCTCCAAAGCTCTAATCCCTGGCACCACTGCTGGCTGAACAGGGCCTGGCTGGTTCACACAGCCGTGTTTATTCGCGTGTGTGGCTGTCAGAGGATGTCAGTGAGAGGAGGCTAAACAGAGCAAAGAGACCTCAGCTCTTCTTGCTTGCGCTTGCTCCACCTCTCTCCAGAGGGAGAAATAGTCCTGCCAGGAATGAGAAGCTGAGCTGCAATACGAAGCACACTCAGCTGTGGCTGCTGCATTCACTGCACATGCAGGGACTCCTGATGCATTTTTGGGCTGTGGGTTTGCAGTGTGCCCATGCCCACAGGTCAGTGTGACTCGAGCGGCTCTGTCACACAAAAGCTCCCTGACAGTTTGGCAGCCCCCAGGAGCCCAGGAACCCCAGGTTATAAAAACCTCACCTTATTAAGCTGATTTGCACACGTTAAATCCTATAAGGATTAAAAATGTCAGCACTGCCATTGGTAAAAGTTGTAGTGGGGGAGCTTCTGGGATGCTGCGATAGTGTTGTGGGTGCAGGACAGCAGCTTAGTCTGAAGAGGAGACAACACTGCCAGCCAGTTTCAGAAGGAAATACATCTGAAAAATCAACTCAAGGCAGCTTAAGCCCTTTCCTGCATGTGGGAAATTGATTTTATTCAAAAGTTGCCAATAACACCCCTACAGATGTGTCACCAATACCCATCTGACCAGGAGCTGCACTGACATTATCCAGGAGGGTCTCAGGAAACTTTGCTACCAATTCTATTCTTGCACTATCCAGCCCTTCCTGGCTAAAGTGCTTCTGATTTGGGTTTTACAGAAAGAACATAGAGGTTACAAAAGATAAAATCCAACTTCGGCCAACTTCAACCTATGCAAATCAACTTTCCATGTCCAGGATAAATACTGCAAAGGAATACCTTTCAGCATTGAAGCCCATGGTGTTTAGAAGCCAGCCTGTCCTTTCTGCTGTTCTTGTCACTGAATACAAGAGCAGGGATTAGAGGCAGGCAATCTCTGACCAAATCCTTTTCTGATGTGTTTCGTTATAATGTGATAGCCTTTTACTACTGAAAAAAAAAAAAGAGGTTTACGTCATTTTGCACAATTTGGAACTTATTCCTGTACAAGAATGAGGAATAAACAATAGAAAAAGAGCTTTTCTCCTTTGGTACTAAAACCAGACCAACAGCTGAATTAATCCCTGGTGTTTCAAATCCAGTCATGAATTTAACGAAAACATAGAAGTCCCCTTTTGAAATGAAATTTCAGTAGAGAAATACATTGGCCAGAGGCCCAGAGGGAGTAAATCAGCAGAAAATGGCTCTGTTGCATGGGTTACACAGGGACATTTTGGGGACACAAAAGCAGAGGCCCTCGAGCAGCAGCTGGGTTTGATCAGGGTGGGGTGATACAAGGCTCAGCCTGGCTGTGCTGCATCCTGCTTGGATCACCTCCAGCTTACTCCAGAGCTCACTCAGCTCCAGCTGCAGCAGTGCAAAAATCTGCTCAGTCAGTCCCCACTGACGCTCCTGGGGGGCAAGCTGAGCACATACAGCACCTCTGCTTCCCCACTGGGCACAGCTCTGCTCCTGTGCCAGCCACAGTGTGCTGAGGAGCTGGGGCTGGCTCCTCCTTGGGGTCATGGAAACACTGGGAAGGGCTGCTGGGAGAGGCACACATCAGCCTGGCGTGGCCTCTTTAGGCTGCTTCTGTTGCCTTCATACATCTGCTTCTGAGCTGGACAGAGCCAGAGACCTTAGAAGAAATGTCTCTGTGACCTGATGAATTTCAGACTGACTTTTTCTCTCACTTGTTTATGAAAAAAAAAAAAAAATAAGGAAACCTATTTAAGTTCAGCAGGATGCCCTTAATTTCCCAGCGTTCTAATGTTGCTCATTTTCCTGGCAAATAATTGTCTTTGAAATATGTAAATGAGAGTGTATTTCTGCCTCTTCACTTTGCTACTCTTCAGCTTTCACCAACGCCTCCATTTTTTAATGACACAAACTTTAGACCTGTAACATAGGGATTTGAGACCTTTGTGCTCTTTCATTCCTCTGTGTCCTTGTCCTCCAAAGCTGCCAGTCTCTGGCCTTTTCTTTGGTCCTCCTGTCTTTGTTTCTCCTCTGCTCTGAAACCAGAAGAAATCCCAGTCCCTGGGCCAGAGTAGACCTGCCAAAGCTACACAAACCCCCTTTTTATTCAAGTTCTGCTGTTACTGGGAGTTTCAAGAACTTTCAAGAAGATGCTTCACTGTACTCACTAATCAGAAATTAACAGCACAGACTCTTCCACCCTGCTGGGTTGAAAAATGCTCAGGGCTGGAAGGAGTAGGGGCACACAACACCTATGACACAAAACAGAGGTGGGAGGAGGGAGATAGGGCAAAAATAAACATCCCTGCTAAAATTACAATCCCTTCATGTTTATGTTCTCTCTTTCTGTAGTAAAAAGTGAGGAGATTGGAGAATATGAGTTAAATTCAGCACAAAACATTTCGTACATAAAACTTATAAAGCCAGCAGAAGCAGATGGGCATAAAGTTAAATGTTGATCCAGAGATCCTCATATCTAAGGGACTGCATTAGTCACTACTACAACAAACAGGAAAGCACCCCATGGGATCCCTGTTTCTTGTTACCTCTTTTATTTCAGGCTTGCTAGAATCACTCTGACACAGGCCAGTAAATCCTGGTCGCCGAGAAAATACCTTTTTTTCCTCTAGGGATAAGATCATGAGATAAAAACTCTGGTTGTCAAAAGAAGATGCAGAGCACAATGAAGAAGAAAACAAGTTGACTTCAGCTGGTGCTAGTTCACTCTGAGTGGTTAAATATGAAGGGCTGATTGCCAATTAAGGCTTGATTTTAAAAGGCACCCACTCGCTCATGTGTGTTCTCTAGCAATAGAGAGAGATGCAATGCAGAGCTGGAGCTTTGTGTTTGTGACAGATTATCTCCTGTAGCTGCCTGTGTGCAAGAACAGAGTCTGAGGAGGCTTTCCTAGTTTGAAGTAAGCTCTTGTGAGTATTCTGCCATTGCTGTATTTGCTTTACTCCTGAGCCCATCCCTGTGTTGGTGTGTTATTTGTGGTGCGATGCACTGGGAAATCGGGCCTTGAGGTTAAAGCCTGCCAGGAACTCAGAGAACTCCACTGGAAGCTGTAGGTAAGACTCCTACACATCATAAATAAGTAGCGTATTCTAGTAAGTAGAGAAGGCCACTTATTATATGAAATAAATCTATCTGAATGGAATCCTTGTTGAGGGAGCTGCATGGAGGTGGGGCTGCGTAACATGCAGCAGCTTTCTGCTGCTGTGCTCTGTCAGTTTTGGGAGCTATTTGTTTCAATTTGGGTGGCTCAGTGTTCAGGCTGCTCCTCAACATGCAGGTGTTCTCTGTGTGGGATCACTGCCATCCTTTATTTCCAGGATGGCACAAGTGTGAGAAGCGCTTTGCAATGGCAATGTGCATAATCTGCTGTGGCCTTTTCAAGCAGCAGCACCACCACTGCCAGGGAGAGCAGAGAATTAATCTGGCTCATCAATCTGTGGAGGAGCTGAATCCTGGGGGTGCATCATGATACTTTCTTCAAGGCCTGACGCTTATTTCTCTTCAGCAGGTTTGGCACTGAGTGTCTAGCCCTTCACCCCAGGGCCTGCCAGGGAAGACAAATAGGTGTCTGCAGAAAGCAATTTATTTCACTTTGCTAGCACCAGAAGGAGCTCAGATGCTGTCTGAGACCAGATTTTTATGTCTAAAGTTAAATTGGATGAATTCAACTCCATGCACAGTGCCTGAGAGAAGCAGAACTTAGTTCTGCAGACTTGAGATTATTAACATTGGTTTTCCTTCTTTTGGCCTTTTTTTTTAGGGTGAAGTCCTGGGCAGATGCCTTTGGTGGGGAGCTGTACTCCATTGTGACTAAGTATTCAGGCTCTCTCCTGTTGCAGAAGGTAGGAAGAATGTATGAGGGGTCCCTTTGCTTTGTATCGTCCCCCACATGCCTCCCAAGGTTTCCCCCAGGGTGGAGGAAGGAGTCAGACACTGGTGTGCAGCTGTCTTTTAAAATCATGGAACATGTGCCTTATCTCACGTGTCCCTTGTGCCTAATAGCCTTGAAGCAACCAGCTTATTGTTGCTGTGAGAGTCATAATTTTTCAGCTACTGGATGCTTTGCATGTAAACCTTGTCTTTAATAGTTGGCATAAAATTTCTTTTGTTGTTTTGAGATTTAGTTTTCTTGGGACTTGTTGTTTTTCTCCAGAAGAACCTTAAAATCACGTTTATAATTCAAGTAGTTGACTTCCTGCCAGGCTATATCATTCCCAGAGACCTGGTGAGCTAACAGACAT
The DNA here is from genome assembly GCA_009812075.1 of Sialia sialis. Taxonomy (NCBI): domain Eukaryota; kingdom Metazoa; phylum Chordata; class Aves; order Passeriformes; family Turdidae; genus Sialia; species Sialia sialis. The sequence continues at coordinate 15,149,791 of VRYO01002253.1, forward strand.
GCCTTGAGTCTCCAAGGGCAGGCTTTTACCCTGCTGTTATTAGAAAGCCCTGAAAATATGGCAAAGAACAGACAAACCTGAAGAGTTCAGTCAAGACATTTTCCTGGGTGAAGATGAAAGGAATGTCTTTCACAGTTCCAGTAGCAGTGAGTAATGCAGCCCTGTGTAGTTCAATAGGCTGAATTTCATGGAGGTGGGAACAAGAATATATATTTGGTAACATATCTCTGTTCACAGATAAAACTTAGGATACTGAATTCTGGATATTCTGCTTTTAAATCACCACCCCCGTCACTGCAGAAGGGGAATCTTAATGAATTGCTCCTGCTGTTTTAAGGGAATGCTAAGTGCTAGATTTATAAGAAAAGGTTTTCTGTCAGAGCTGAGTTAACTTTTTTGGCCACTTTTCAACATCAGATCCTTTCAGCCTGACTCCTCTTCTGTAACTCATAGTGATCTGATAGCCTGAACCCCAAGCACAGGTTTTACAGGATAATCTTGGCCAACAACATGCACCTGACCTGATTTCAGCCGTGGAGTCTGGTGACAGTAGTGAAATCACAACTCTGTTGCCCACCATTAGCTAATCTTGGATTTATAGTCATCAATAACCAGAGATTACCGTGGCAGAAATACAGGCATGCAGTGGATTCCTGGTTCATTTGTAGGAAAAACGCTCAAGTAGGATTTGAGCTCAAACCTGATGTATTCCTTAGCAAACTAGAACTTTGCAGAAAGTTTTTTTGGGGATGTTGGAGGTTGGGTTTTTTCCTTCCCATTTGTGGCTGGATCTTAGGGCTGGGACATGTATGCCATTAGCAGGCTGCTTGTGATTTCTCATTATTTACACCAGTAACATCTCCTTGTGAGTATGTCAATTAAGAAAAAATGAGCTAGGGGAAAGCCCTGTTGGTTTTTATTGAGGCTGTGACCCGAGGTAACTGGTGGCAGGTTGCCTTGTGAAGCATGTGCTTGCCTGTGCTGGTGTGTCCCCGCTTCGTGAGCTCTCCCAGTGGAGATTACTCTGCTTCCCCCAAGCACGGCCTGATTAAACCCAGCCTGGCAGGGATCACTTCTCTCCTGGCAGAGCCATGCCATGCAGCTGAAGACACAGACACCAGCTGGGTGTGTGCTGTGGTCTCATCACCAGCCAGGGACTGCACTCAGGGCTTGTGGCTGCACATTGCTCCTCTGGCAGTGTGGTTACCCCATCCTTCCTGCTCAATCCCTCCTCTTCCTCCTGCAGCTTCCCCCGCCTGCCTGTCCCAGCTCCCAGCGCAGGGGAAGCGAGCCTGGCATTTTTAATCCAGTAAAACCCTTACAGTTAATCATGCCAGACAGAGCAAGCAGCCTCCCTGCCATGCCTGCTGCGGGCTGGATGCTGCTGCTATTTCTGTCTGACCTCCTCAGCCTGCCCCCTTCTCAAGGCATTTCTTCCTCTGCCTGTGCTCAGCCATCCTCCTGGACCAAGGAGCTTCTTGAAAAAAAAGGGGCTCACCCTAAAGACATGGAAATTCCTTTCCCTGTTGCTTCTCCCTAATTCAAAGGTGTCATTAGAGCACCTGCCATCTCCTTGCTCTTTGCACCACATCATTGCTTTTTCCCTGCACAAGAAGCCCAACCCTGGCTGAGGTTCTGCTGTGATGCTAACACAAGGTGAAGCTGGAGGGCAGCTGTACACACTGCAGACCAAACTGACAATGAAGGACCAGGGAATTGCAATTTGCCTTTGTGTTTGCACATTGCCCAGGAGCTAAGGCTCTGTCTTTTCTGAAATAAATTAATTGTCCTGTGTCCTTTCACGGGTTTCTTTGCTCTTTCTTTCTGGCTATATCTGTTAACTGTGAGGCTTTTTGGAAAGGAGAAATGCCGTTGTATCCAGTCTTAAAAAAGCAGATTTCAGGAGGCACATTGTGGTTACACAGTTTAGATGTACTCCTGGATTTTTTTAATTCCTAGGTTATATGAAACGTGGTGAGAATACAATGGTTATATCTAAAGCTGTTAGATTTAACTCCTGATTACAGCACTTCTTCCCATAGAGGCAGCACCACGTAGCCATGCACATAGTCCCTAGGTTTTGGGAATTCCCTCTGTGGTGCTCCTGGCCTAGATTATGCTGCTGGGTGTCCAGTAAGTGATGACACAACTGTCCATCTCAGCTTTCCTTGGCAGTCTGTCCCATAAGCGCTGAGCAGACCCTCCTTGCTGCAGACCTGGCAGGTTCCCTCACAGGTGCTGTGGCTCCGGGGCAGGACAGCCCCTGCACTGCCAGGGCATCTCCCCAGAACATGTGGGACATAGGAGGAGCTGCAGTGACAACACTTAGCTCCATTCCCTTGCTCTTCCCTCTGCCTTAAGCCATCTGGAGGTGAGTGATGCATATGATGCTGTTGTAGGTGTCAGCACAGTGCATGGTTTGGGTTTTTAAGAGATGACCTATTGGATCCCAGAAATCTGGAGTTTTGAGCTTTCTGTGTTTTCTGGCACTGACCCCCTGGAGAACTCTGCTTGTGACCTGAGGCCTTGAAGAAGGCTTCCAAAATTGTGAGAGAGAGCTAAAGTCACAGGTGTTAAATAGAAATGGGTGATTTCACACGGTGAAGGGTTTGGAATTTAAGGTTTTTATAATATAGTAATAGGTATGGGACAAGATGGAGAGTTTTGGGTGGTGTCTCTTTTGGTGTTCATCTTCCTTCTTCTGCATGGTTTTTGGTTGGACAATTAGAGCGTAACAAAAATTTGGTTATTGAGTTAAAAGTATAAGTAATATAGGTGTTATTTCTCTATTGGACTGTTTATCTTTAAGAGACCTTGTAGCAGCTGGATTCAGCTCCATTTTGCTCACTTCTAGCTGGTGGCTTGAAGTGTTGCTGAACTTTCTGTGCTTTTGATAAGATTTAATAAACAGCAAAGCCCAAACATGAGGAAGTTAGTTTCCTTTGTGAGTTTCTTAATGCTGGTTCTGATTGAAGACAGAATAAACTCCAAACAAATCAGTAATTAAGTGGTGCAAAACACCACCACTATTACATTGGCCTTCTGCTCTAATTTGCAGGCTCTAACAGTTTCAGGTGCATTGCTGCTTTCAACAGCCGCAAACTCACAAGTGGATCAGTTGCTTTTAATTGGTCCAAGTGCTTTGAGTTGTGGCCACTAATCTGCACACCCTGAATTATGGGGTGGCAAAAGGGGGAAGGCAAAGATGGAGGATGATAAAATCAGAGTGGTTGTTTCAACTCAAAGACAATACCCAGCTAGCAATAATAGAGCCATACCTCTCCTTAAGAACCTCCTGCTCAGTGAGACTTTTGCTCTTTCCCTTGGTTAGAAGTACAAGGATGTGGAGCCCACTCTGAAGATCAAGGAGGTGGATGGCTTGGAGCTGGTGAAGAAGTTCTCTGAGCAGATGGAGAGCATGCTCCGCAGGAAGGTAGAAGCTGTTCAGGTATGGCCAGTGGGTTTTGGGAAGGAATCTGTGTCCTGCCAGCCCCAGAGCAGCAGGAGCAGGCCTCCTGCCTGCTCCAGGAGTGTGTGGGTGCAGGGGTTGTGTGAGGACTCCCCTGCCCAAGCAGGAGCTTGCTGATGCAGCTGGCTGCTCTCACTGAGCTTTAAGCAGACACTGGTGGGAGGATGTGGGCGTTCAGACAAGGGGATGCTGGCTTCTCCCTCTGCTCAAATTAGAAAAGAAGACAAAAACAATATCTAGAAATAAATATGAGGGAATGAGCACTCTTCTAGGAGACAAGCTGTTTAAAGAAGGGGGGAAGAAAACCTCTTAGAAGTGAAACAATCCAGCTCATCCTTGAATAATGCAGTCTGGCTGCTGAAGGCTAGGGGCTTGCTTCAGCTGTGTGTGTGGCTCAAGGGGAATTTCTGCACCTTCTGAGCCCAGGTTGTAAGGAAGGTGCTTGGACTTGCAGCTGTGTACATGGGCAAGTGTGGAGGAGGTGGCAAGGGGTCTGTAGCTGTTGCAGTGGTGGAGCTGAGAGCAGGTTGTGGTTCTGGCCCCTCTTGCTTCCTGTGTGTAAGGATTTCTCATATTCTCATCTCTTTACCTACTGTGGAAAGTATATTTCTGTAATCACAGACCCTTGACTGTTGAAGGGTTCTAATGTGGAAAAGTCATCTAGAAACACATTTGAATCTCCAAGTGAAATGTGGGCATATTTAGTCCTAGAGCTTTGGCCCATGACATTAAATTCTTAGCCAGACTTTTCCAGTGTTTGTGTTGCCTTCTCCTTTGTGAAGGGGCAAAATCTCGTTTTGCTGAGACTGTTGCTGATTGTGCAACCCTGAAAACACATATGTATCTAGTTGGATCCCTTCCCAGTCTGTACCAATTGAGAATTAGTGCCCTGAAGCATCCTACTGGAGAAAATTGGCTGGTTTTATTGCCTTCCATAAATGGTAAGAGCTTGTAAATGGCCACAGCATTGCTGAGCCCTTTATGAAATCCAGTTGTGGTCTTTGTCTCAGTAACAATACCAGACTGGGACTCCCACAAGGCCTTTTCCTCTGATGAGATGCTGACTTCAGGCTGGAGCTGAAATGCCTTTCTCATGGCTTTTTGGAAGAGTTCATGGAAAAAGAAATTAAATCTGTCTGTCGTTTCTCTAAATGGACCTGTTCCTGTTTGCATATTCCTGTGATATCTGAAATTGCCAGAACTTTGGAGTAAGTAGGTGTGAATGCACTTAGCTGCAAATAATGACCCTTCCAAGCTGTCAAGTGGTAGCACAGAATGACAGATCAGCAGGGAAGGAGGGAAGTTTATAACCCCAGACTTGGTTGTGGTGAAGGAGGCAGCTAGTGATGGAGCTGGAAGAACTCCTGGAGGCTCTGCCACAGCACCCACTGACCTTTCTTTGTGTGCTTGCTTTAGAGGCTGGTGGAAGCAGCAGAAGATGCAGATCTGAACCATGAGTACAACTCCTCACTGGAGGTGAGTTTGTCCTGGTCAATGACAAAATGTGGCACACAGCCATCAGGATCCTGGGTGGGACAGGAACTGCCTTGTCTGCAGGACACTCAGCTCCTCCAGGCACTGCTGCAAGTGAGGTGTCCTTGTTGGCAGATCCCAAACCTAGGAACACCAAAAGGATTTGTCCCTTTGGCTCTGGGAGCAGAAGGATTTGTCAAGACATTGGGCTGCATGTATTATTGGTATTACTTTTACTGCACAGTGATGTTTTAGTGCAAATTAGATGGCACTTTGTGGGTTACTTGACTGGAAAATGAGCTAAAAATTAAGTGTGAATGAACAATGAAGAGGATGCTGTTACAAATAGCCACAGCAAACTTGTTAATCCAAATGAACTGAGTTTCTCACCATCTTTCTTAACAGCTCCCATCATCTTTTCTGTACCAGACAGACACCCACTCGCCAGGACTTCCTGTAAGGTGAAAGTCTGGTGCTGTCCAAGCAATTTGGATAATTGGCTTTCTCTTAATAACTGTTTGTTGTGGCCAAGCTATGGGATTATTGCTGGTGGAGGGAGCTGGAGTGAAAAGGCTGTGGAAGTGAGTCCTCTGCCCATAGTGCAAGCACAGAAAGCTTAGCAGAAGGACAGGCTACCTCTGAGTGTGCCTATCTCAGTGCTGGGAAAGATGAAATCATGCTGGTTACTAATTGCATCTCACTTTTTTTTTTCCTTTTTAATCAAAGAGTTTGAGTCATGTTAGTTGGGTCAGCTGCACTCACAGTGAGGGTCATGGGTGAGCTGGGGTACACGAGTTTGTGTTTGCACACTTCATTTACACCTCACTAATTCTTACATGACCTCTGGTTCAGATTAAGCCAGGAAAAACTTCCCAAAAACATAGGTTATCCAAGGCCAAACAATGCCCTGAAGTGACTGTAGGTGGTAAATCCCCCATGACCTTCATGGGTGAGGGGGACACTGTCTTTGAGCACCTTCTGCTTGATCCTTTGCTCTCCATGAGTGCCTGCCACTTGGAGTGACAGGATGAGGGGATAATCCTGGCTGAATGTCCATCAGGAGTTAACTCAGACAGTGACAGCTGCAGAGACAGGGCAGGTCAGTACTGGCTGTCCTGTGCTGAACCTGGGAGCTAGACCCTCTAAAACACTTCACCTTCCCAGCTAATCCCTGAATACCTTTGGGGGGCCGCAGGAGGCTGTCACCCTGCCCTTTTGCTCCTAAATGGCTCCCGAGCAGTGCTCCTTTTGGTCTTATGGGCACATGACAAACTGGCCAGAAACCATTGCTAGGGTAGCTTGACAGTTCCAGTTGGTAATAGCTTGTTTGTGGCTCATTTTGATCCTCTTTGAAGCCCTGATTCTCCATATGTCCCCTCTTGTAAAGAGTGTTCCCCCCCATCCTCCACAGTGCTGGTCATGGTCTGTCCTGTTCTCTTTGTCTCTCTTTTCCATGATCTTCAACAGTTTGATTACTACAACTCTCTTCTGATTAATGATAAGGATGAAAATGACAATTATGTGGAGCTTGGGGATGAGTTCATTCTGGAGCCGAATGAGCATTTCAATAACCTGCTGGTGAACACAACCTACAGTGATATCCAGTTGCCCACCAATGTCTACAACAAAGGTAACAGCCTCTCCTTTCTCACTGCTGGCAGGTGGATGTGGAAATTATCAGCAGTAATACTGTAAACGAGCATGGGAATAAGAAAAAGAGCTGACAGGAAAAAAACAGGGTTGGGAAGGTGCTGTCCTAAGGGACAGTCATGTTCGTGCTGTCAGTGTGACAGGGCTTGGGTACACTCTGCTCTTGGAAAGCCTCTCGTGGTGGACAGGCCTGGCTCTCAGGCAAGCAGTGTGCTCTCTCACAGCTCCTCTACCCAGCCAAAGATGCTGTGAGACAAAGTGAGGTGAGACTTTATTGGCAATTTGCACTCTGGGTGAAGGGTCTGTGATCACAGCTGCTGTTATTTAGAGATACAATAGAGTTCTATTTCTTGTGTGATTTCAAACCACTTCCATTTGCTCTGACAGCCTCAGACCCTAAAATTTTGCTCACAATAGAGCAACCAGCAGAGCTGGCTGTGGGTAAGTACAGCAGAACTGGATAGAGGCTGCTGCCTGTTGGATCCCATAAACCTGGGAGCTTTGGGCTTTCTGTGCTTTCTCGCACTGACCCCCTGGGCAACACTGCTTTTGACTTGGTCTTTTGTTTTGGTTTTGGGCTTTTTATGGTTTTGGTTTTTTTTAATGTTTTTGACTTTGTTTTTGTCTTGGAGAAGGCTTCCAAATGTGAGTGATGAAGTTGGGATCACAGGTGTGTAGTTAATTACAAGTGCGTCTTTTCACATGGTGAAGAGTTCTGAATTTGAAAGTTTTAGAATATAGTAATAGGTGTGGGATGAGATGGAGGATTTTGGGTGATGTCTGCTTTCTGTGGTCTTCTCCTTCATGTTTCAGGTAGTAGTTTCTGGTTAGATGGTTAGTGCTGCGCTGTGGGTCACAGGAGTTTGGTTATTGGCTTAAAAGTATAAATAATATAGGTTCTAATTCTCTATTGGACTGTTCAACTTTAAAAGACCTTGTAAGTAGTTAAATTCAGCTCCATTTTGCTCACTTTTAGCTGGTATCTAGAAATGTTGTAGAACTCTCTATACTTTAGGTAAAATTTAATAAACAACCAAGTCTGAACATGAGAATTCATTTACTTCATGTTTTGAATCCTGAGTGAAAACAGAAGAAAATGAAGACAAGTCACTAATTAAGTGGTTTAGTCACTATTCAAGTGACTTAAGAGAGTGGTAGGTGGAAGCCCCACCCTTTTTGACACAAATACAGTTTAATCCTAGAATAACCAGTTTTTCATGATTTGCTGTTTTTACTGCTGCCAATGGTGGCCTGGCCTCCAGGATTCACTTGAATGGGCAGGGAAACAGGATGCATCTATGTAAAAACTTTGGACATTCCTCTTAAAGCTGTGTTTGTTCCCATCCCTCTCTTCCACCAAGGGAGGTGAATGCCCTCCCTTTTTACACACTTTTTTCCCCTACAGACCCTGCCATCCTCAATGGAGTTTACATGTCAGAAGCTCTGAATCCTATTTTTGTGGACAATTTTGAAAGGGATCCCACACTGACCTGGCAGTACTTTGGCAGCTCCACTGGCTTCTTCAGATTGTACCCAGGTAAAAGAATAGAGATGATGTAGCACTGAAAGAGCAAAACCAATTTTGTGAGAAAGGGTGTGTGCCATGGAAGAATGCAAGAAGATTCCATGGCCACTTAGTGAGGTAACTGCATGCCCTTGTTCTGTGATCTGGCATGTTGTGGGGAAGGTGAAAGCAGAGATGGCTGTGAGCAGAGCCTGTAGCAGGGAATCTGGGATGCATCCATGCCACTGCTGCTTTTTCGTGCTCTCAGCCACTCTCTGGGATGAAAAAAAAAATAAAAATATCGGTTGTTGAGAACTAAATCAATGTGACAAAAAGTTCAAAGTACAAGCAGCTACTTCTCAAATTTGATCAGACTATGCCTAGGTACATTTCTTTTTAGAGAAACTTAAACAGTTTATTCAGAACTGCCAAAGACCAAGAAGCTCTGCTGTATTTCTGCAGAAGGGCCGCTGCTGTGGCTGGTCAGTCTAGTGTGCTCCCTGGGGTAGCCAGGGAACAGCAGCAGTGCAGGTGCCTGGGGAGCAGGGAGCATGTCCTGCCTGCCTGTGTATGCTGACTGCTCCTCTTGCTGCTCTCTTCAGGAATAAAGTGGTTACCAGATGAGAATGGAGTCATCTCCTTTGACTGCAGAAACCGTGGCTGGTAAGTTTTGGCCAAAGCACCTTTGATATTTCTTCTCTCCTTCTCCAAGTTGGCACTTGGGGTGGTCCTACAAGAGATGGGGATATATAAAAAAGGTAGAAGATTAGGGAGCCCTGCCAGCAAGAATTTTCCATGTGGTATCTAATATCTAATATGTGCCACATGGAAATTATACTTCTGTGACTGGGAGGTGGGGTTATTTAATTTCATATTGAAATTTATTTCAGAACTGTGATGTGTTTCCTCAGTCTGCTCAGCATGGCTGAAGCAGACTTGAAGAATTGTTCCTCTTGGATGTGTCTGCAGGAGGCTCAGCACTCCCTAGTGAGGGAAGGGAGGTGCTGGGGCCAGCCTGTTCCTGCTGGACAGCTGTGCTCATGGTGCATGTGGTGCCCAGCATTCCTCCTCTCTGGCTCTCACCCTGCTTCCTGTGCTCTTTGTTGTGCAGGTACATCCAAGCTGCCACCTCTCCCAAGGACATTGTCATCATTGTGGATGTCAGTGGCAGCATGAAGGGCCTGAGGATGACTATTGCCAAGCACACCATCGTCACCATTTTGGATACTCTGGGAGAAAATGACTTTGTCAACATCATTGCAGTATGTCTGCCTCCATTCCAGTGCTGAGCTGGGTCCTTGGTGCCTCACACCCTCCCTTCCTCTCAGAAAACCCCAGTGGCCTACCTACAGCGGTACCTCTGTGGGCTGGGGAATAATTAACTCAAATCACCCTTGGGAAGGTCAGCAGGGTGGCTGCCAGGTCCTCTTTCTTCCACAGAGGATGTTGGCTGCATCTTCTTGCTTTTTTAGTGATGTGACTGCAACAGATTAAGGGCTGCAGAGACACACCTAAGCTAACAATTCTAGCTTACCTTAACTGTGTTTAGGTCCAGCAGCAGCAGTGTACAGTAATTTCACGAATATAAGCTACACCTTTTTCATTAAAGAATCCAGCCTACCCCTGTGGTGCGGCTTATATTCAGGTGCGGCTTATCTATGGACAAATCCCAGCGAAACGCCAACCCGGAAGTGAGAGCCGGCCAAGCAGAGTGGCAAGTGGGTGGGCCGGCCCCTGTCCTGCCGGCAGCCATTGGGAGCGTGGGATCACCGGGAACGGGGGCTGCAAGAGGGTGGGCCGGCCCCTGCCGCTTGGAAGCCGGGTTGTGTGGGGCCAGGCCAGAGTGCCCCGCCCCCTCTGCCGTGTGGAGTTTAAAAAAAAAAAAGTGCAGCTTATATTCGGATGCGGCTTATATATGGATAAATCCCATGGTCTTCCCAGCTACCCGGAAGTGTGGCTTATATTCAGGTGTGGCTTATAATCGTGAAATTACTGTAATCCTCAGGATAGTGTTTCCAGGCTAGAAAACTACCATGTGCATTTTTGTGTACTAGCATCCAGCAAGGCTGCCCTGAGGTTTCTAAGTTGAGCTGAGCCTGCATAGGGTTTGGTCAGGAAGCCTCAGTGTTACTCTCTTCCCTTTTCAGCCCTGGCAGGGTGAGGATGGGCTGGTTACCCACAGAGAACAAGCACCTCTGACCACAAAAAGCAAAACTTCTTTCTGTGACTCGTAGCAAGGCTGGTGCCTTGTTAAAGGCTCCATGCCTTCTAATTTTCGCAGCTAATTCAGGCACCATCTCCTTCCCCAGGCTTCTTTCCATGATAGCTTGCCAGGGCACAGCCACTGAGATATAAATTCTACTTTTTGTTGATAGCTTCTTATGTTAGCTAATTAGAAACTCCAGTGGCAACAATTCTGTCTTTATATGACTGGACAGATGGGAGAGTGAACAGTGTTGGCAGAAAAATGGAAGGGAGTCATTAAGGAGTTGGAAATATCATCTGTTCTTCAAAAACAATCCCAGAAATATCCTCTTTTATATATATATATTCCTTTACTGCACTCACAGCAAGAGCCTGCTGGCTCAGAGGCTTTATAGCCTGACCTAAGCTCCTATTGATCAGCTGAGTGGCCTCTTAGGAATTGTTCTCATGAACCTTGCAGGAAGAGATTCACAGGGGCCTTCCTAAGCTTTACCTCAATGGAACAGCCTGGAATCATCCACTCCCCTAATTTATCCCAGCCCAGTGCATGTGTGCCCACCTGGTTTAGTATTGTTCAGCTGTGCACCAGAAGCTTGGAACTTTGAGGTTCAGCTGGTGGCTGCGGACTCATAAAATCTCCAGGAGTCAAAAATATGTGCAAAAAGTGCTGGAAGCAAGGCCAGGGATACAAGTTCATAAAGTGAGGATAAAACACTTTGTGGTGTGAGTGGGGAGAAAAAGAAACAAGTAATTTTGAATGTGTAGATATGCTCAGCTGGAACTCAGCAGAACATGGTAATTTTTGTTATGCAAACAGAAGATTCATCAAAATCTGTGTTTGCCATGGTCACTATAAACATAAGATAGATGCTTATATTTAAAAATATAGAATTTATGAGGGAAACAGCTATAAAATAGTATAATGCTCCATGCTGTTTTCTAGACATCCACTTAGGACATGAACCCTTTTTGTGCATTTTCTCCCATGACAATCCCTTTCTTTTCCTTTTCTCTTTGCAGTACAATGATTATGTTCATTTTATTGAGCCCTGTTTTAAGGGTATCCTGGTCCAAGCAGACAGAGATAACAGAGAGGTGAGTACCAGGCCCCTCTCAATCTAAGTGTTCATGTAAGCAGAGCACAGGGTTGAGATGCTGAGCGATGGAATTCCAGGGACAAGGAGCAGGGTTGGCATTTCAGAAGGCAGCACAATTCAGTGTGTGTGCTGGCTCTGTGGCTCATCCTGGCTTGCCCCCAGCTGCTGTGCCAGGGATCAGCTGGAGGGTGAGCAGCAGCCACAGCTTCCCTGTGTCCCCTCTGCTGGACCATGGGCCCAGGCTGCCCTACCAAATCTGTGTGCAGAAGGTGAAAGGTCTCCCTCTTAGACACCCTGCACCCTCAGCCCTCAGAAGTGAGGATAATCTGTCCTTTCCTGGTGAATATGTTCTCAGCCTGGGCTGATCCTCCAGCAGGGTGGACTGCCATCAAGCCCTCTCTGAGGAGGGGTTTTGCTGCTCTGATTGAGGAGGGCTCAGCAGCCCTGAGGTGGCCAAGCTGCTCCACCATCCTCTGGGCTGACTGGTATTTTTAGCTTCTGTTTTTGTGGGTTCTCTTTCCCTTCCTTTTTCAAACTTTTTAAAATTTGTGTTACTACATCCCTGTATGCTTTTAACAACCTTGTTTTTTTCCCAGATTAGCTCTAGGTCACAGGGTATGACTGCAGAGGGTGATGTCTTCTGCAGTGTTCCCCAAGGAATTCCCTACCATCCTAGACCCTGTTTTGCAGAGAGGATTTAAGCATAGACAAGCACTTTTTTTCTTTTTCTGTCTCCTGTTGCTTTTGGGTGCACTGGATGTTGTTTATTTCCTGAAGGAGCAGAGAAGAGTCAGATTTCCAGTTGTTTTGCCCCTTCCATGATGTATGATCACTGTCAGTGGTTCACAGTCTAGAGACAGAGAAATGCAGTCCTGCTGGAGCTGGATGGGCACAGCCTTTTCTGGGCTTCTCTTGCCCTGGTCAAAAGGAACACCCTGCCTGCAACTCATTCCTGGTTTTATTTTTCCTCTCTTTTCCAGCACTTCAAGCAGCTGGTGGATGAACTGCAGGCAAAAGGAGTGGGGACTGTGAGCAAGGCTTTGACAGAATCCTTCAAAATCCTCAGAGAGGTAAGAGCCAGCAAGGCTGTGGCCTCAGGAGCCCCACGACTGGGAATTGCCCAGGCACCTTTGCAGATGGTTGCAGTAAAAGATAACTGACCAGGTGAGGGCCACAATTCTGGTTGTAAGTAATGTTATTAGTGGGTAGTGTTGATAATGAACAACATCAAAGATTATTCTTCAGAATTATTACAATGTCACTTTGCTGAGTATCAGTGCTTGGGGAAGAAATCACAGGTACAGGAGAATTAATCCCTCTGGTAAGATGCATAAATGATTTGTTGCCTCATGTGAATAGGAAATTCAGTAGCCTGGTGGTAAACATTCAATTTAAATCTTTCTTAAGGAATTGTAACAAGAAACCAGCTCATTACGCCATCCCCTCATGGCACAGTCTATAGTGGGATTGTGGGTCACAGGGTCTTAGAAGGGCTTGGAAGGGGCCTTAAAAGCTGAGACAAAGTGTCCTCCCCTGACATAGCTGAAGCAAAGATGGTTACAAGGACAGAGTGCTGCTGCACATGCACCCCAGTGGACTAATATGACTCCACTGCAGTAATAAAGAAGAAACTCCTTGGTGGGTAAAGAATTTAATTTTTTCTCTCTATTTAGCTTTAAAAAATGTGGTCAACAATTTCAGTAGTCATCGCTTACCTTGATTCTTGTTGATTCTTTCTTGGTTAATGAGCTCTAAACAGCTCTGGGGTTGCTCTTGGACAGTACAGCATCTGGTGGTGATAAAACCTTCTACTGTTAGTCACTCACAAGGTGAAGTGAAAAACACTTCATGCTTTTTGCTGTCACCTTGGATCTAGGGACAAGGCTGAGGCGTTTGAGCACAGGCGGATGAGGAAAGGGGTCATGTGCCTTGGAAATGGCTGTCCATAAAACAGTGGTGCAGGTACTTTGGTATTTTCATTATCAAAGAAGTGTATGAAACAGAGTGCCTTAACATCAGCAGCTGGAGGACCCCAGGCTTTGCAAGTGCCACAGCTTAAGGCAAAAGGGTGTCCCCTGCCCAGTGCTCCTGGGGTGTAAGACCTCTCTGAAATCATCTCCTTGAGTTTCTTAGACCTGTGTCGGTAATAGCAAAGGACAAGGGTTTGTGTCAATGTGCCCCAAAACAAATCTGTGCAGCCACAGTCAGCAGAAAAGGGAATTTTGCTGTAATAGTGTCTCATCAGACAAGTCCTACTCTGAGCTGTACCTCTCTCCTGTTGCTCTTGGGAGCACACGCAAAACAATGAAAATTGCATCATCACACTGGTGGAAGAGGCTTTGCTGATTACAGCCAGTAATGATATCTGTAATGAAAGTGGCTGCAAAATTTACCTGGTAATTTTCCTCAGCCCAATTGCTCACAGCGTTAATAGCCCAGCAGAGACCTGCTGAATGAGGTATGAGTAGCAAAGAGGGATTGAAGAAGAGCACGGATCTCTCACTGTCTGTTTTCCTTTATAGCCCTCGGCAGGAGACAGGGCATATTTTTATTTGATGCGATTTTCAGACTAGTTTCAGGAGAGCAGTTAGCCAGAGACCCCAATGTGCCTCTCTGCCATGCTCAATAAACCACTTGAACTCTCCATTTCAACTGAGCCACAAACCAAGTGGTTTCAATAAAATATGCATCCCAGGGAAGCCATGGTCTTAAGCACACATTTATGAAGTGCTTCAGAATTCTCAGGTGTCAAGTGCTATCTTTTGAGGTCTTTTCTTATTTATTGAGTTTTAATCTGTCTTGCTACTCTCTTCCTTGTTTCAACAAGCTTGGCCTGCCTTGTTCTCTCCCCTTTCTCCTGCAGGATTTATACCCTTTTTGTTCTGCTTCCAGGCTGAAGAGAGTGCTGCAGCTGAGAGCTATCAGGTGCTAAGCAGAGCAGAATAATTGCCTCCCCTGTTTTATGCACCGTGGTCCTCTTAACAGGACATAAGACATCAGCTACGTTTTTTTCAGGCCTGTCACGTTGTTAATTCCTATCCAGCTGATGTGTCTCTGCAGTATCCCTCCCCAGGCAGTATCCACCCTCCTCTTCTGTGTTCAAGCCACTGCCTCTCCTTTCCAATGTACATGTGTCTGTCCTCCTTTCTCAGCATACACTCAGGGTTTAGGAAGCTGTTGTTTTTCCCACCCTGTGGAGGACAAGAAAAACTAAGTTCTGCTTTCCAAGGCCACCTTACAATGTTTTCTCTTAGCACCAGCCTGATTGTTATGCCTTGACTCACTGGTGAGTTCAGAAATGACATCAACATTGAAGTTAATTGAGTGGGTTATTCCAGAATGGTATAGGTGAGAACAAAATTATGAAACTGGTAACAGATTGGATTTCAGTAAGACATAGAATTCTGAGTAACTTGAGCAAACTGGTGCCATAAGAAGAATGAACCTGTGTGCTGATGTAAGTAAACAAAGGTTTGTGGCCTCTCACGTCTTACTTGTGTGTGCTTCATTTGCACATTCACAAGATGTGTGTTACTGGTTTTTCTAGCAGCATGCTAAATGTTTAAGACAGTTAATACATCCATTTTCTGTGCTTTTTGTTGATTCTCTCTTCATCCTTTGGCATCTTCTATAGTCCCAGTCAGGTATCAGCCCACGAGGCAGGTAGTTCTGCAATTTTCCTTCATGCTGAGCCCAGATTATTTAAATGCTTTCAATTAGTTTTTGTTTTAACCCTACCACTTCATGACCTTACGTCTAATTCATTCATTCTTCTCTTAGTTTATCACTTCAGTGGGTACTCAGCCATTACAATATTTTCCTTTTGATGATGAAGGATGGAGGCTCTGAAGCCTCTCTGCCTGACCATCTCCCTCTTATTTTTTATCATCTGGCATTGTATTTTCACTCCCTTTCTTGCTTCTTCTCTGAACACTTAGGAATTGTTTCTTGATTCCAGTCATGTTTTTATGGACCTGGATTCTACAGTATATTTTTCAGAATATGCAAAGCTCAGAATTCACTTTTTACCAGTTCCTGCTATTTTGCTTAATGCCCTTTCTTGTTTCTCCTTCACTGGCTTTGTTTTCTTGTCTGTTGCTGATTTTCTCCCCATGAAATGCCTTGCAGCCTTGCACTAGGTTTGAATTTTCAGTAGTTCTGGAGGCCATTCCAGAGGCAGGTCTGCATAATAATGGGGCAGGAGGAGATGGGAAGGGGCCGCTCAGTGCCCTGGCCAGGCGTGCACATAATCAGCACGCGTGCCTGCACACCTCTGAGCTGTGCTGATGCTTCCTATGGCTGCACTAGAGCTCTGTGCCAGCCTGGAACTGCAGAGCAAAAGGCAATGAGCGAACAAGGCAGTACAAGAGACTGTGACCCTGAATTAATTAGAGCATGCTTGTTAGCCCTGGCAACGTGACTGAAGTTACACAGCCCCGTGCCTCCTGCACTGACCCAGCTCTAGCCTGCATTTCTTCAGACATCTCTTCTCTGGACATGTTATTCCTCATCTCCCCTTCTTTTATGCTCCTAAGACTTCAGTAAGAGCAGGGAATTATGCTCAGAGCCTGCTGTGACTGCTGTCAGATCATTTGCTACAGCTGCAGCCAGTCACAAAGGACCTAAAAACCAGGGATTACCTCTTGTTCATTTGTTTTCTAAATCTGTCTTTTTAATCTCCATTTCTATGACACTGATCTCATTTTCCCTCTTGAAAATATCTACTCCTGTAATTAGGAGATTGCTGGTTCTGATACAAACATCTAATTTCTCAGTATCTCAGTATTATGAGTTCTGGAGTAAGCTTCATGAAGAAATCTTAAGTAGTTTGATGAAATGGTGGGAGACCTTAATTAAGTGTTAATTTAATAACAATCTAAACAGACATATTGTAGATTGCAACATTTGGGCATAAGCTGCTTTTGTAACCACAAGGTTCATGTATCTGTGATCTGAGCCTCGTCCTGCCAGCATCTCCTGCACCCTGTGCCTCCCTGGTGGGCACTCACACTGCCTGTTCTCTGTGCTAATCTGCACCCAGTTGATCTCTGTCCTAGAAATAGCTCACTTGATGCTCTGGTTATTTCCTACCTGCTGGTCTTTAGCAGAATCCCATGTGGCTCTAATATATCTGGTGGCAGAAGGTGAGGTTAAGGTGATATTAGCACTGAACCTGTAATTTTACAATAAGAGACAATAGCAGCATAATTGTGGGAGTGGTGAAATTACTGAGGGAATCCAGGCTTGGAACTGGCTTTGAGGTACTCATGGTCGTGATATTCATCTGCGGTGCAACCACAGGAGAAGCCATGTTGGTAAAGGCATTTGTCTGTCATAAAAGAGCATTACCAAACCTGACAGTAGTTGGCAATTAAACTCTAAAATGTCTAAGAACTCCCATGGTCTATGCTCTTGTTCTCCTATCCAGGGATTTAATTTTATAGTATTAATCTTGCCACTTGGATCTCTTTTCTCATAGATGTAACTATCCTCTCCAGTTTAAAATTGCTGCTGTTTGATGTAACCTTAGTCAGTCTCCTAATCTTCGTTAGGAGAACTGTTGCTTCTCCTGCTTCCCATCATTGTTAGCTCTGCATCAGTTTCTGTGCCCTCCTCTGTGGATCAGGCTTTTCCTTTCTCAGAGCATAGCAGCAGTGAGAGACAGGACAAGGAGAAGCACGGAGCACTCAGCTGCAGTGCAATGGCTGCTCAGTTTTGTCCCTGGGAGGGCCTTAGCTGCCTGTGCTGCTGGCTTTAGCACTGTGTTGGTGCTGCATAAGCCCTCAGTTCTCTGGAGCAGGTACCTGAGGGCATGGGAAGCACACAGAGTAGGAGACAGGCAGCATGCCAAGGCTGCTTCTGCCTGGCTGGACAGGCAGGCTCTGGCTTGCTGGTAGGAGCACATCTGTTCAATACCTCTGCAGGTGCCCTTGGGAGCATGACAGTGTTTGTAGCAGAGTCCTAGTGCACTTCTGCTCTGCCTTAAAAATCCCTTATGCTTAGATAACAGGTCAACTGTCATGTGAGTGTACGGCCTCTCTATCTGGCACATCCATAGCCTTTCCCAGCTCTGATGGCAGCAGCTTTCTTTTTTCTCATGCTCTTGCCTTTCTTTACTCTTCTTTGGCAGATGGATGGATTCACCCTGAAATAACAGGACTGATTTCCTGCTCCTCTCACATTTTCTGCCATAAAAAGTGGCAGTTAGAGCTGTCAAATCAGAATTACCATGTTTATGGTCAATCTGTACTTGTTTTGCATAAACTAATGTGTCTGTGCAAGATGTGAAGCAGCAGGAAATTGTACCCTTCCTCCACTTCTTTTCTTCTCATTACTTTGTGCCAGGCAGGACTGTATAAATCAAAAAATCTAAATGCAGCCTGCCAAGAAATCCTCTGAGTGGTGTGAGGTTTGCAAATGGAAGTCAGGATCTGGCCCACTGTGAATAGAGTATAGCTCCTCAAAAGCAGCCTGTGCTGGCATAAACAGTGCTGTCCCTGTCTGTTTGCAGTTCAGAGAGGCTGGCCGGGGAGGTTTGTGTAACCAAGCCATCATGCTGATCACTGATGGAGCCGTGGAGGATTACGAAGCCGTGTTTGAAAAATACAACTGGCCTGATCGGAAGGTTTGTCTGGGGAGTGATAAATAGAAAGGGAGGGGAAAGGTGCAATTCTGCTTTGGTGGGAGTAGAAGAGCATCAGCCAGGGTATCAGGCAAAGCTGAGCATTCATGTAGTCCAGCACCTGAATAACCAGGGGCACCTGACTGTAAATGCAAGCTAAGCAGCCAGAGAGGAGCCTGCTGTGGTGATTTCCATGGTAAGAGGATTACAGATGCATATCTCTAGGTCAGGCAAGCTTTTCTTTTTCATCAACTTTGTTTTATAAAGGTGTGGGCGATCAAGATATCCTCCTGGTAAGATTATTAAGACTGAGTTGAATATTTCAAAATGAAAAACCAACTTTTGCTAGGAGTTTTAGTTCCATGCAGGACTGTTTATAATTGGTCCTGTTCAGGAAAGGATCAGCTATTTGGATTTCTTATGGCAGCCGGGGAAATGAACTAAACAGCCTCTCTAGGTGCCTTCCAGCCCTGTTTAGTCTGTCTGTTGTTACAGGCTTGCTCTAGCAAAGCTGTCTGTGAAAGTGGAACAGACCACTGCTCATCTTAAACCCTCCTGAAGTTACTTGTTTACCTTGTCCCAGATAGCTGTAATGCACAAAGGGAGAGTAGCAGCCTACTGAGAGACCAGAGCAGGGAGCTGTTAAAACAGTTTGTTTCAGGATTGGCTCTTCTGTTGGTGGTCAAACCCAAGAGAAAGGGTGAAGTTGTCTTTAAATGCTTCATGTGGCCAACTGCTCCCCTGGGTAAAGGGTTCCTGGGAGCAGTAAATCTCTCTGCCTGTGGTTGCTGAGTGCCTGGCAGAGCTGCTATCATAAAATCAAACAGAATTAGAACTTTTGCTTTGGTGTTCAGATGATCCTGGGTGCTACTTGGCGTTCTGGGCTTATTGTAATTGGAAATCAAGTTCCAGGCCACAAAACAGGAAACAAATGGAGTGAGAGGCTTGTGTCTGTGTCAAGGCAGAGCTATTGCCAACACCAGTGGATAAGGGGATGCCAAGCTCCAGCCATTTGTGTTTGGTAGCATATTGCAGCCTGACTCCTGTGTTTGCATCCCTCTAGGTGCGGATGTTCACGTACCTCATTGGAAGGGAGGTCACTTTTGCCTCAAAAGTGAAATGGATCGCCTGCAACAACAAAGGTGCTGTGCAGGAGCAGTGCCCAATCTCCTTGCACCCCTCCAGGGCTTCCCCACCACTGCTGGGCCCACAAGCTCTTGCTTGGGAGACCACCTAAGGGAAAAGCAGACCCTGCTGGTGCACAAGAAGTGTGTCTGTGTCCAACTACACCAGTCTTCCATGCTGAGCCACCACATTTTCCTGTCACCGTGCCAAGGGACACCATGACCGAGATTTGTGCTGGCTCTAGTCTACCTAAGTCCCCTGTGCTTATTGCGTCCCAGTTGCTGGCTTTTGACAATCTGTCTAAAGCTCTGTCAGAGAGCCTGACATCTTTTGGCTGAGATATAAAACAAACACTGCTGCTTTAAAGATTTTACAGCAATTTTCACAAGGTCTGCAGGTTAACCCCTGTATTGTGGCCAAATTCTTTGTAAGTGATTTTCACTGAGGTACCAGAATAGCTTGTTAATCCCACCCAACCCACTGTTCTCTCTAACTGGCATGAAATTACGTGAATGAGAATCCATCCGCAGTAGGTGAGTCACCTCTATGCTTTTGGGGCCAGTTAAAAAGTCAAGTTAGCACTGTCACAGTCTGCAAGAGTGAAGGAAGAAAGGGAGGTGGGGGGAAAAGCCATCCATGTTTGGGGATGACCTGGCCTCTGGAGACAGCAATGCTAGTTACATCAGTGTTTAAACAGGGAAAGGAAGGGAAAACTGAAGCTGACTGTCAGGTACTAACTGTGTTCCAGCAGAGCATGAAATGTGTGGAGACATTGGCAGCTGAAAACAGTTGGCAGGAGAATGTCTGTGAGCTGGGGATGCTCAAGGCTCAAGCATTCATCTAATTAGTACTATGAATTACACATAATATTTTAAGGTTTTGTTAAATGAAGCAGACCCCTGGGTTTCAGGTTGTGTGTTCAGCCAGGAGATTAGTGAGAGAGAATTCATGGTAGTCTTGGTTCACTGTAAAATATCAGAATGTTCTCTTCTGAATAACCAGTTAACAAAAATGTGCTCTTTGCACTTGCATTCTCACCTACCAGATCTAAGCTGTGCAGAGGGCTTCCTGATTTTGATTCTTCTATTTCAATGCATTGTGTAACTCTCTTGATTCTTGTTTAAAATCTGTTTCTGCATTGCAAAACTTATCAGAACATGAGCCCTTCCACATGACAGTGTTTTCCTGGTGATAGGAAAGTTTTCTATCTGGTGTGTTCTATCGTATACCAAGTACAACAAATGCCTGTGGTGAGAAGCAGGACACAGGATCATGACATTGCTCTGTGTTAGCACTTGTAACCAGCAGCTAGTTCTGAGGACCTTTTGGTAACTTGAGAAACATCCCCTTTACTACTCCTTGTAGTTTTAGACTGCTGTAGGTGCAGCTGCAGGGACAAAGCTTTGGAAATATGTAACTTGTACTTCTTAGTCTGCTTCCAAAGTCTAGATGGTAGTAGTTGCCATCCTTGGATGCAAAGCTAGGCAGACTGAAGAGTGCTGGAAAAAATTTAGAAGAGGAGGTGAGAATTTGGTCTTAATATAAAATAGAACAGGGCAAGTGGGTAGCCTGGTGAAGAATGTTTTTTGCATATGTTTGGCCTTCCATACTAGAGGGAATCTGATTACTGGAAAGTTTTTCCTGAGACTGGAAGCAACATTTTGCATCTGCTTTGCACAAATCTGGTTATATCAAGGCTCTTGTCTTGCACATTGCTTCAGCATTTTTTAGAAGAGAACCACTGCTTCAAAACTCTATATGTCCACAGATGCTTTTGCATCTGGTATATGTCAAGGCCTGTTTTATAAAGAGCGCATGACCCACCTGGGTAGATGCAGTCTTTGTGTGCAGTTTTGTAGCTTTGCACTCATTTAGAGACGGGAGATGTGTCAGAGGAGTGACTCACACCTCTGTTTCTCCATGAAGGCTACTACACTCAGATCTCCACGCTGGCAGATGTGCAGGAGAATGTGATGGAGTACCTGCATGTGCTCAGCCGGCCCATGGTCATCAACCATGACCACGACATCATCTGGACCGAAGCCTACATGGACAGCGCGGTAAGGACCTCGAGCCAAAACCTAACCGAAGTCCTGAAATATAGCTGAAACAAGCCAGGGGTTGGGGGTTGATTGATCATTTACTTGTCTCTGGCTCTGCTGAGACAATATTTCATTTCTGCTTGCTCCTGGAGCTGTTTATGCAGATTTGGACGTGAATCTGCAGTGATTCAGGTCACCACACAGGCACAACTCCACTTAAGATGTGCTCCTGTGCAAGCAGTACCTTCTAAAGGGTTATTCACATTGTAGATTATTCATGGCTGAGGGGTAGGGTCCCAGAGACTGATTTCCTCCAGCCCAGTAGCTAGCTGTTAATTGCTTGCTACTTCAAGACACAAATTGCAGCTGAGGCAGCAGGCTCACTCCTTTATAAACTAGCAAGACCTAACTCAGCACAGCGGTCCTGAGCCCAGCCCTATGGGCAAAGGACACATTGCAATCAGCACTCCCAAAGCCCTCTGCTTTGTCTGCCTTGTGGCAGGACATATGGCTCTGTGAGGGTGACCTTGGTGTATCTTCTGCTATGTGAGCTGTGCCACATGAGGGCTGGGACATGATGTTTGAGTGTAGTAATCAAAGCTTCTAGAAATGCTGCTAGGTTACCCAGGAAGGTTATTTTATCAGCAGACTTGCCACTTCTGGTACTGGTGTGTAGGGTCATGCTTCCCAAGGCAGCCACAGGCATTTGTTTGCTGCACACTTTGTTCTGCATCTTGTTTCTCGCCTTTTGTTTTGCCATTGTCTTCCACTGTCCCAACCTCTGTGATTCATTCCTCCATTCATGTATTCATTTGTGTGTTCATCCATGTCTCCCACCAGCTGCCACAGTCTGAGGAGGTAACTGCAGCCTGTGTTTTGTGCTGTGTGCTGTTTCCCTTGTGCCAGTTGGTGTGTCAGTGCCAGCCTTCACAGCCACAGCTGGCCTGTACATCTGGAGGGGGTGGGGGCTCCAGGGTCCTCTTGCACCAGCAAGAAGAGGAGAGATACTGGATGTACTGGAGAGCTGTGCTGTTGGTGCAGAGTAGGTAGGGCTGGCTGTGCTGTGCAGTGGCTTAATTCACCTGATCTCTTTTTCCACAGCAAGTGCAAGAGAAGTTAACTTGCTGTGTGTTAGTGTGAGTGTTGTTATGAATGGGAAGATTCCACACAAAATCATCTAGAGAAGCAACTCAAGATACTAAGTCCAAATCTCCACCAAGCAACTAGATTGGTGACTTGCTCTTTTATTGTTCCCAGCATGTTCTGCAATAGGGACGGGAGGTCATTTCTTGCCTTGCTACTCACTTCCCCAAACAAGAGTTGGAAGGAGTGAGGCTACTGTCACCAAAGGATTAGTATCTTTTGACAGCTGGGCTCGTTTGGGAGACTCCTTTGTCTATGGCTTGCCTGTTTTACTTCCTCTTGTGTGCTTTTAGAGCATCTGCCCTCTGTTGAATGGGGAACAACTCTTATCCTGTTACACATGCATGTCCTGTGTCCCTCATAGAGATAGCTCACTATGGTGTATCTGTTTGGATCGTGAGCCATTTCCTGAGCTTAACTGGTTGAGTAACAAGTGTATATAAGTAGGCTTTGTGTGTGTTGGTATTATTTCAATGTTTGTCTGTGGTGTTTTCCATTTGTGGTGTTCATGAGTTGGCTTGTTTGTGACTTTTCTCATATTTGTGTTGCTTTTGTCTGTTCTGTGCTGTGCTGCTTGTGCTGGTGGTTTTTTGCACTCATTGTGCAAGTGCTCATGTCTACACTCATAAGGAGTGGAAGGTATAAGCTGTGCCACCACTTCCACAGTTTCCTGTCTCTTGATTAAAACAGCTCTTTAATGCATTTCACTGTCTTTGATCCCATCCTCATCACCCCACATGAGCAAGCATCCTCTTGGACACAGAGTATTAAGAAGTGCTGCCTGTTTTCCAAGAAGTGTGGGAGGCAAGGAGGTGGCCAGCTGCGGTCCACATGTGGGCTCCTTGGGAGCTGGAGCCTTGCCCTGGGGCTCCCTGGGGTGCTGCATCCCTTGCTAACACACATGCTGTTGTTCTGTGGCAGCTCTTTGCATCGCAGGCTCAGAGCCTGTTGCTCATGACGACAGTGGCCATGCCAGTGTTCAGCAAGAAGAATGAGACGGTGAGTGGGGACAGGAGGCAGCAGATCTCTGTTGGGTTCTAAAGCCAAAGGGTCTCTGAACCAACATCTGGCCATTAGGGAAGACAGCAAACCTCTGGCAGGGTGGGTGGATGGGTGATAATTTATCTTGTCAGAATGAGTGTCTGTCATTTCTTCAAAATACCACTTAAATGTGATACTTCTCCTTGCTTTATCCCTTTCACTTTCAAGCTGACCCTAGCTCAAAGAGCCTGGAAGAGATCATTACCTCAGCTAGTCTGCATTTTATTGCAGGCCTTTATATCTCACATGGATGAGCCAAATACCCTGGTTTAGGCAAAAGTGTCATTGAAGAAAGGCATTCAGGCCCAAGCTGTCTCCACTGTGCTTTCTAAGTCTTGGTGAAAAACTGACGTCTAAATTCTGCTGTTAATTTGTCTGACTTCACCTTCCTGTCATAATGGCTTCCTCAGATTAAAAAGCCTGTACCTTTACGAAGTTCTCATGGGAAGCATCTTCTACACTGTCATAAAATCAAACCTGTCTATCTTGATAAGATTAAAAAGGTTGAATAATTTAGATGATTTGATAAGGGCGTTTCCACTGGTGTTTGAAACCCTTTAGGCATTCTTCTCTATGGCATTTCTAGTTGCTCAGCATCCTTTTAAAATGGAAAATGGTACCTCAGCGTTGCTGTGCAAGGGATAAACTCTTCATCCACCTTCTCCACCTGGGGCTGGCTGTAGCCTGCATTAGCGCAGTGGGAGCCTTTGTGTCGTTCATCCATAGTGCTCTCCAGGTGCTTATTAAACAACCAGCTCCCCATGTCATGGAGACTAGGTAAAGTTTTGTATTTGGCATTTTATTTAGTTGGCCTAATTTATCAACCCATTCATGTTGGTATTTTCTTGACCTTATTGGTATTTACACATGCTGAAAGCCAGGAGTTGCCCTCAAAATTTGTTTTCAGTGATGTTATGTTAGTTCTGAATCACAGTAGTGAATGCTGACTAGTGTTGTGAGGAAATACTCTTCTCCACCAACACTGGAATAACCTCTTTGGACTTTTTGAAGGATGTTAATTGGTTTTGAATAACCAATTTCACGCAAGCCTAGAGGGGATGAGTGAGAGACTACTAGGGAGAGAATATTTTCTTCAGGTAGAAAACTACCCATGATTTGCTTCTGACAATGGATTCTCCTTTGTTTTAAAGCGATCCCATGGCATTCTTCTGGGCGTGGTGGGCTCTGATGTACCACTGAGGGAATTGTTAAAACTTGCTCCACGGTACAAGGTAAGACTGGGATAATGCGATTGGTTCCTTTGCCCAGTGAAGTCACTACTCCCACTTCCATGGGCACAGCTGAAAAATTACTTCTCTGCTCTGTAGGAAAAACTGTGAGTGTAAGGGGAGAGTTGTTGGATGTAGTGGTGTGTGGTTTCTATATAGCACACATGAAATCATTCATTGCTGCAAGCTTTTAGGCTGCTTCAGCAACACAAGGACTGGGTGACCCAGTAGGTTGGCAAAAGGTCATGGAACCTTTGTGTCCTGATGGTTACCAACCTAGATCCCTCAGAGGTGACAGCCTGTATTAGAATAATTCAAGTTTTATTTACAGTTCCCAGTGGACAAGAGTTGCCATGCCAGCTGGCAAAAAATGCCCTTGTTTCACTGTCAGTATTCCTGGCAGAAAAACTGAGGGCTCAATGGGTTATGGAGAGCCAGCTCTCCTGTCATGCCTAGAGGTTCCTTTCTCCAATCACCAATGATGGTTTCTTGGCAGGACAGTGTACGGCAAGTTGGCTCTCACTTGCTTGGTGCTGTACCTGGATAGAGTACTAGCTCTCCAGAATTGTTAGTCAGAAAACTTTCCGTTAGCTCTGTGTTCAATATGTCTTTAAAAAAATGTTGCTCCATAGGAAATTCCCCCAGAGGTGCACTGTTTGGTTTGGTTTCTGCTGCAAATTCCAGGCAGTGACCTTTTGTTCAGTCAGGCTGCACAGCAGGAGACTACGAGCACATCCAAGGACCACCATGAAATATGGCAGTTTGAGACAACATTTGAAGTTTTTTGGTTTCTCTTAAATAACTGTCAGGCAACTACTACCAGTGAGGCAGTTGTCCGAAATCTGATTGCTGAAGACTCACAGGTCTGAAAGTGCTGTCAGAAGCTGTGAAATTGTGTGGTGCTTCCAGGCATGGATGCAGGGCAGACCATTAACAGGCAGCTGTAGGAAATGATCCTGCAGACAGCCCTGGAACTGTGAGTGTCAGGGTGCCTGCACTCAGCATGCAAAGCTGCCTGGTCTGGGTCAATTTTATATTATTAATTTCTGTATAAGAATAATGCCTTTTCATCTCCCTTTCCCCATGTCACTCAAAGGACAGATAGACATTTTTTTTTTCTGATCTAAAGAGGGTCGCTGTTCTTTCCTCCAAGCAGTTCCAGTAAAGGAGGGGGGAAAAATTTTGGATATCATTTTATCAGCAGTAGGACATATCTCTCAAACTCCTCCAGTCCAGTTTGGAGACCTAGGATCCTCAACTTAAATTCCCTGGCATATGTACTCCAAAAGGACCAGTTCCAGCATTCCAGATCACTGGAGCTTGTATATTAATGATCCTGCTTTTACAGGGCTTGGAAATTTCAGCTTTAATAGGCCAAAAAAGAAATTTTCTGATCCAGTGTTTTGGTTTTTTTCTTGCCACACTGAGTTAAGACAAGTGTGTTTTTCAAAAGACTGCTTCACATAGAGATGGTCCAAGGTTTTGATCTGGGATGTGTGAAATAGCAAATTGATTCTCGGAATGCAGAGACAGATTGTAAGTTACTTACCTCCTCACTTCCCTACCATTATCCCTCCAGGACTGTCTCTATAGGAAAATGGAGTTGAAACGTTTTTGGTTTTTTTTGATGATGGGAGCTTAATCCATTTTTGTTTTCCTTGAGACACCTCTTGTTTTGGCAAGCACAGGCTATCTGCAGGTTTTTAGCTTGAGCTGAGTAATAGTCTCTCAGAAATGTCTGCAGATCAGCCACTGTCTGCTCTTGTTAGATCATGCTATTCCTTTAAAAGCATTTTAGTACTACAGGCTTGTCCACTTGGCCTGGTTCAGGTCTGGTTTTGCCAACTCTGAAGCATAATGCAGAACTCCTCTGGAGTCTGACTGGGTTTCCAATGAAGCCATCTGTGAGATTGATCCTCAGTTGTTCATTCAGTGCTCTGCAGTGCAGTGATGGGCACAAAGAGCTGGCACTACTGGCTCTGTGCTCTTTGCAGCATTCCCCATCACTGCCCATTTCCTGGGCAGCTCTGCTGTCCACCATGACAATCAGACTGTAGTAGGGCATGTTTTTCTGAATGCGTATACAAATTACCTGTATATCCTTCTGTGCAGCCACGCACAGACAGAGCAGACAGCTGTTTTGGGATGGATTCTATATTCTGCTGATCAATACCTTTAAAAGAAAAACACTGTATTGGTGGTGCCTGGATGTCAGCAGCACCCTTTACACAGCAGTGTTTGTGTCTAAAGCACTGATTGTTCTACTGCCTCTTTCTCAGCTGGGAGTCCATGGCTACGCCTTCCTGAACACCAACAATGGCTACATCCTCTCACACCCCGACCTGCGTCCTCTGGTACGTACAGCTATGGAGCTGAGAGCCTTGGCTGCCTGCAATAGCAACCTTTGGTGCTGCTTCTGTTTGCTCTGGGCTTTTTAGGCTGTGGAGGCCACCAGCCTCTGACAACAGGACCCCAGGAGCAGGAGGGCCAGTTAGCTCATTGCTGGGATGCCAAGGCATGTGATGATTTTAAATTTCATATATGCTGGTCAGCACAAACCCTCCTGCTCACAGCTGTGAGCATCAGTGTGGTCACCACAGGAGATAGCTGCTGTGAACCTCCATGGTGGCCCTGTCTTTAAAAAGGCAGCTTTGCCCAGGGAGACCATAGGCAGGGTAAGGCCAAGCCAGGCAAGCATGCTGCTTTATTCTTCCACTGTCAATTGGCCTCTCCCATTTGCCTTCTCCTCACCCCTGACATCAGTGGAATAGCCTTCTTTCCTCAGTTAGCTCTAGATGAAAAGTCAGTGGAGTCAAAGTCGGACTCCCATCAGAAAAGATCTCCTGCTGGTATTATAACATTAATGGGATTATACTCTTAGCTGCAGGGAAAAAAAACTGATTTCCTGCAGTCGAGGGTGTTGTACTGATCTCTTGAGGAGAAGGAGGCCATAGCCTTTACCTGAAAGTTTAGCTGTGTTCTGTCTGTCCCTTGTTCCTGGAGCTGCCTGTCCTGCTGGGACTCCTCCAGCCCCTCCCTGCCAGTGTAAAGAAATATGTGACATGGGATTAAGAAGATATTTGCGCAAACTCTGCCTTCCTAGTCAGAGAAAAAATGAGGCACTGCTATTTTTCAAACTATACTCCAATTCTCACAGGGTTAGTCTAAGAAGTGATCTAGCCACTTAATTAAATTTTCTTCTTTCTTTTTCTTTTTTTGTTTTTAATGCCAGTATAAAGAAGGAAAGAAGCTGAAGCCAAAGCCAAACTACAACAGTGTAGATCTCTCAGAAGTGGAGTGGGAAGACCAGGATGAAATAGTAAGTGTCAGAAAGTGGATTTAGCCTTTCCTTTAGCACCCTCTCTCTACTACTTTGTGTGCCTATATGGAAGATGTGGAGGCACTCCTGTTGTTTTTCTGTGCCTCACTGGAGTGGTTTACAAGAGGACAAAGCATGAAGCTCCTCTGCCAAGTGCTTGTCTTCCTTCCCAGCATGAGTTTTTCCTCTCATGGGACAAAGAAGTGCTGGGAGGAGGAAGCAAGCAAGATGCTCCAGTTTGTGTGTACAAGGCCCTACTGCTGCCTTAATATAAAGCCAAAGTAGTTTAGGAATGTGGCAGGGTCCTGTGGTGTCTGCCATACATGCAGTATGTGAGATGGAGCTGAGGCCACTCAACAAGATCTGGAACAAGCAAGTACATTCAGCAAGAGACTACAGCTTGCAGTCAATATAAATAAAAATAAAAAAATCAAGTTGAATAAAGGATTTGGACACTTGGGGGGAAAAATTCCAGAAACCACCATATTGTACAGATGGGGAGGCACTGAAAGCAATAACTGACTAGAGGGAAAAGATTAAAAAATAAAGCCAAACCCTTTTCTACTGTCTTTTGAGCAAAACTATTTGCAAGTGATGAAGAAGAAACAGCATGCTCTTTGAACAGCTGCACACTCCTGCTTTGCTCATCTAGGACCCCAGATAAAATGAGAATATTGAGGTTCCTCGGTGGCTGGTTCTCTTTTACTCGGAACTAGGAGGAAATAGATACTTAAATGACTAAGCTAAGAACTGAATTTGGAGTAAGATAGAATTAGCTGTTGGACACATGCTTCTGGATTACAGGGGACACTGCTGAGATAAACGGATCTCATGCTCTAGCTATCCACTTAAACAGGTAGGACAAACAGAGCAGCAAGAGGATCAAAGGAGCTGCTGCCACTAGTGTGGGCCAAGTATAAAGGCAACAGGAAAGGAATTTGGGAGGGGGAAGAGAGACAAATTGAGAAAGGGAACACAGCAGCACTATGTAATGTGGAGAGCAAGACAAAAATAAGGGGTTTTATGTGCTGTGGCACTGCCAAGACACAAGTTGCTAGCAGCTTTGTGTAGTTTCACTGCTCTCGAAGGGCTTTGCTTCCACTGGAGCCACTTTTAGAGCTATTTCCTTTTCCTGGTTTGCTATTAAAAAAAAAAAAAAAAAAGCCAGAAAATGAAAGAAATTGGCTTTGCTCTCATATTTATTTTGCTAGTGGGTTTCTGTCTCCCCCAGTGACACTGATACCGGAATGCAAATAAAATACCAATTGTGAGGTTTCTGTTCATAGGCAAATTAAAACCATCCAGGACAAAAGAGCCCATGAAACCAGCATGAGAAACATGAGTAACAGAAGCCCCTCTGTGTTCCTGTACTGCATCTTCCATAAAAAAGTAAGGTTGCAGTCAGAGAGGGTGCAGAGACATTCAGTGACGTGAGCAATATCTGCAGTGTGACTTCAGCAAGTCTAGAGGCTCTCAAGATACACCCACTGCAGCAGAAAGCTGCCAACATTTCAACACTCGTTTTTGTAGCTATGGTATTAGATCAATGACAGACTCAACATCAGTTGCAGCATAATCTCAGCAACACTGATAAGCAGCACATTCAGGCTGGAAAAATGTGCCCAAGTGCTGGTGATGTGTAATACAGCCAGCTGCAAAAAAGAAATCCAAGAGAGTGAAGTTGGCATTGAAAAACAGCAGCTGATGCATAATGGTGCAACCTGCAGCCAGGCAGCAGCAGGGGTTTGGGCTTGCCTGTAAAGCAAACGGGGATATTCACAGTGTGAGGGGGAAAAGGGGAAGAGTCCAGGCTCTGGAGGAGAAGCTGTACAAGGAGGCTGAGGGGAGACCTTACTGAAGTTACAGCTTCCCTGAGAGAGGAAGAAGGGGGGCAGGCACTGATCTTTGCTCTGTGGTGACAGTGACAGGGCCCAAGGGAATGGGCTGAAGCTGTGCCAGGGCAGCTTTAGGTTGGATATCAGGAAAGGGTTTTTCCCCCAGAGGGTGGCTGGCACTGGAACAGCTCCCCAGGGCAGGGTCACAGCCCCAGCCTGCCAGAGCTCAGGGAGATTTGGGCAGTGCTCTTGGGCACACAGTGTGACCCTTGGGACGTCCTGCACAGGGGCAGGAGCTGGAATTGATGTTGCTTATTTCCAATTCAGGATATTCTGTGATTCTAAACTCAGAACCCATTGCAAATTCTGCAGGCTGTCAGACCAGAACAGAGTATGCTGAGACTCTGGAAGGAGATCAAACACTCTTAGCCAAAAAGGAGTAATAGTACCAGTCAATATTTTCATTTCCAAGATGTGGGCCTTAGGAAACATGAGCTTCATATTCTAGGTCTGTAAATAACCCACATCAAACAGCCATAATAAACAAAACTGTGGCCTTGTAAAGCCACTGCAGTTGAGACTGCACCTGAATGGAGGCCTGTCTCTGGAAGTAAGGAAACAATTTGCGAATGAGTAAGTTACTTCCCTTCTATTTTTCCTATCCAGCCTGAAGCAATAGATCTGATATGCTCTATCAGGCTGGACCTGAAGTCAAAGCTCTGTACTTCTGGAAAGACTTCCTGGATCTTTCTTGCAAGAGGCTGGGAGTCACTGTGAAAATTACATTTTCCCTGTGGAACCTGGGTTGAATAAAGTGGTCTTCTCACTGCCTACCCTGCTCTCATACAGTCTTGCTTTGCTAAACAGCTGCTTTGCTGCACCTATAATTTATAAATCACTTTTAAAAATGTCAAAGAGCTTTGGATTCAGTCTGAGGGAGTTAGTGGATTTCTCAGTTTTCCCCTCTTCCAGGCTCTCAAAGCACCATGCTAATTACAGTAATTTTACGATTATAAGCCACACCTGATTATAAGCCACCACACTGTTTTTTAAAAATGAGGATCCATGTGTAACAAAGTAACAAATTAGTAACAGAATCACTGCCAGCTGGATTTGGTGTCAGGTGCTCAAGTTGCAACAGTTTTCATAGACCAGAGAAGCCTTTAAAGGCAGCCCCAGGCACCCTCCTAGCCAGCTCTCACTTCTCACGCTGGGATTTGTCCATAGATAAGCCGCACCTGAATATAAGCCGCGCTACTGGGGTAGGCTGGATTCTTCAGTGAAAAAGGTGCAGCTTATAATCGTGAAATTACTGTAATTTCTGGCTGCCAAACAGTGAAGTCTGTAACTGGGGCTGGCAACTTCATAGATTCTAGATCCTTTCTTTTTGCTAAAAGACATACCAACAAGCTCTCAGGATAAACTATTACTATTCTGTATCACTTATCAGCTTGACTGTCCAAGGATTCTGATCACTGCAAACAGGATTTCTGTTTAAAAGAAGCAAGACAGAGCTGGGGAGGAGAGGGAGCCAACAGTGATTCTTTCTGCCAGCCCCTGTGTGTTAATGATGTGTGGCTCTGGTAATTCCTGCTGGGCTCTGCATGGGGACACTAACACCAAACTTGTTCACCTCTGCAGCTGAGAAGTGCCATGATCAATGGGGAAACAGGCTACCTCTCTATGGATGTGAAGGTCCCTGTGGACAAAGGGGTAAGAAATTATCCTTTTGTTCATGTCACACAGGGGAGTGGATGGGAAGTGGATGCTGAAAAACCACAAAGGATGTGGTTTTTAATGTTTGGCATTCCCGATGTAAGGATATCAGTGTTTCACCACATATGCATGTGTTAAAAACATATAAGAGAGCATCATTAGAAGTGCTCATTATAGCTACCATGATTCTGCTCTCTGAGAGGTACTGGAAATGTCTCTCACCTCCCTACTTTGTCCAGGCAAAGCCAAAAAGCACATTGTTCATTGTTTATAGGGCGTGGAATGAATCAGAGACATTCAAGAGTTAGAATAGGGGAAGACTGTGCCAAACTGACTTAGGCAGAAGGAGATTTGGAGATTATTTTGCCACCCTCTTTCCCTACCCAAAACCACACATTAAAACTTTGTCCCTCACTTTGTCAGAATGTGATTGCCTTTATCCAGGTTCAGGATTAAAATTCTATCCAAAAATTTGCAGACGTGTTATGAAAAGTCCTAGTGAAATGGTGACTTTTGAACACTTCCTGCCAGCTCTAGGGCAGGGTTGCACATCTTCCTTTGGAATTGCTGAAAAATTATCTCATACATTTATGTTCACTGGTACTTTTTCATTCACGTTTATTTAACTCTCTCAAGGTTTTGGCTTTCATAATTTCCTGTTAGGAAATTATTCCAGAGTCCTGCAAGTTACACTGCCCAAAAGTCTTCTATATTTCAGGAAAGTGTTCCATCTTTATAGAGAGCATTTTTTTAGTAGCTGGCTGAACTGCTCCCATGCTAAGCCTCAGTCAGCACCAATTCCAACAAACTAAATGCTCACAGCCACTGCTGAATTTTTTTATCTTCATTTCCTAATGAAGATACCCTTCTTTTTCCTCTCAATGGCTCTGCTTGATCTCGTCACTACATTGTTTCTGTCTATTCTTGGTGTTTGCAACACTGGACCTGCGATGGCTTTGCTTTTCTTTTCCTGGGCATTGCTAACATCTGCAAATACTTGCAACTTTTGAGCTATTATGATTGTTCCTGTTGACTCTTGTATCATTTCTGGTGCCCAAGTACCAGGGCTTCACTGAATTATGTGACTGTTTCCTTGTTGCTCTGTATATAGCAGCCATTCTCTGCAATAGGATATTTCTGAACAGGGAGCCTCCAAATCTCCTTTCTGCTGTCCCTTCAATTTTTTTCTTCCTCCCACAGCTGCAGTGGAACTGCCTCCCTCACTTCTGTGTTTCTTAGCTATTTTTTCCAGTTGCCATTTTTCTACATGAAACCCACTTCTCTTTTTCATCCAGCCTTTCTAATTTTAAGGTCTGTTGAGACACTTTTTTTCAGTATGCAGAGAAATGTTCTGTTTTGTCTTACAGATAGGTCCCTTTACAGAAGGGCTGCTAAGGCAGAATCTGTTCCTCCCATTAGATTTTCTTCCCTCTATGACCTGTTGTTTACTGTAAACCTGGAGGTTTACAGTTCTGCAGCTAGTTCTCCCTCCATATCTTATTTAAGCCTACTTTAATTGATTCTTTGGAATAAAAGTTCATTAAATGCTGTTTCTAGTGCTTTATGTGAACTCAGATATATTGCATGTCCTTTATTTCCTTCATCTATTACCTTGGTTACTCTACCAGAAAAATAATCAAGGTTTTTAGAGCAAGATCTATTCTTTGTAGGTCTAGATTGCTTCTTTGCTAGCTTAACCCCTTTGTGCACCCTCAATAACACTTCTGAGTCATCTAATGATATCTTTTAGTTCAATATATTAGAGACATCCTTCTGCTCCCCTGCCAGGGGAAAAAGAAGATAACAAAAAGCAGCCTTGGTAAAGAGATATTTTTTGTTTCATTCTGCTGCTCTGGAAACCTTATGAAGCACAACAAGGGACTGAGGCTGAGTCTGTGACAATTTTACTATTATCAGAATACACATGGAGTGGAAACCAGAAATTAAGCTTAGTACTTCCCACTTGCACTCTGCTAGCTGATGAAACAGAGCAGCATAGAAACAAAGAAAGTGCTGACAGAGCCTTGAAACAAAGAGCACGAGGTGGCCAGACTGTGGAGAGAAGATCTGAGTGAAGGGGATAGAAATTATTGTCAGCCATGTAAATGTTGATACCCCACACTGATTTCAGGAAGGTATTGAGAACAGAGTGTCAAAGAGAGGAAAAATATAAGGAAGAAAAACAGGAGGCAGTTGTTAGGGAGTTCTAAGGGCAGAAGTGCAGCTTGAGTACAGAAGGGCTGTGACTGTGAAAGCAAAAGAGAGAGGATACAGGTAGAAGTTGTGACAAACCTCTGGTAATGGCAATAGCCAGGCCTGGATGCCTAGCACAGCATCCAGTCTGTAAATCCACATGTTCCCAGACTGCAGGGGATGGCAGTCAGCCATCCTGTCACTGTGCCAACATGCCCATGCCTTTGCTAGGACACTAGCAAAGTCCTGCCTGATCATCCTCAGCCCCACTTGGCTCAAGGGTGCCTCTGCTTCTTTTGCATTCCATGGATGAGTGCTGTGACCCTCAGCTATCTTGGGGCTGGCTGAGCAGTCACCAGAAGAGGGGCAGGTCAGGGAAAATAGGAGGAGCAGAACCAGCCCTGCTAAAGGAAAGAGTCTCTGAGTAGTGGCCAAGTCTTTTCCATGCCTCCCTGCCTCCATCATCAGATCAGACAGGCAAGAAGAGGGAGGATTCATACCTTTTGTACCACCCACAGCCGCCAAACACCACCAACTCTTTAGAGGTATCACAGCCCTTTGGAAGATCTTGCACATTAGAGAGAAATAACTTTGTGGAAAGGGTTATTTAAAAATTGGAATGGACCACCCTGGAGGTGTTCAAGAAATGTCTGGACGTGGCACTGAGGGCTATGGTCTGCTTGACAAGGTGTGATAGGTCAGAGGATGAGCTCAGTGATCTCAGAGGTCTTTTCCAGCCTCAATGACTCTGTAACTCCGTGAGGTCTTGGCCCAGCAGAAGCCCCCTTTGTTCGGCAGTACAGCTGCCATGCAGGGAAAGAGAGAGGAAGAAAGGGGCTAAGCCATTGCCACCTCCTCACCTAACAATATCCTGAATGCCCATCACACCTAGTGATATTCCTCATCCCTGTCAGCACAGTGAGCACAGACTTGGTGCACACTGTGCAACTGGAGCTCTCTGTGCCTCACTCCACTTCCAGCTCAGCTGGAGCAGGTTAGAGCAGGCACAACTTTCCCTGGGGAACACTTCTGTGTTCACTCCCCTGTCTCCCACACACATTCCTCTCACCTCATTCTCAGACTGGGTCTAGGATTTTAAACATATTAGGGTTCATATACTGGCATAAGGCTTGGATAGAAACTTTACAGAAACTTTTCTCCTTTGGAAAAGCGTTCCACTGAAATCAACACTTTCCTATAGAAAAAGACCAGTCTGGCAAACAGATGAAGTTCTGAAGCAGCTTTCAATAATCTGAAATGTCTTCAGTTGAAATGTCAGTCTGAAAAAAATATTTGCATGCGAATCAAAATGGCTTGGATCAAACTGAAATGTATAAATTTTTAAACCCATTTTTTTAACAAAATTGGAATATGCTAATGTTTTGTCCCACTTTGGCATGAAAATAAATGTCAGGAATATCAGCATTTCCAACAGTAATGGGGGGACTTGTCCCTGTCTGCCCACCTACACAGAGGATAGGTTTGCCATTCTGCCTCGCCTTCAACTCCACCCTCCTTCCTATCTGCCCTGAGCCTCCCTCCTGCTTGAGATGATGATGATGGTGATCATATGCAAAGCTGTCAGGGTTGCTGTGTCTAGCAGAAGAGCAGCAGGGCCCCAGCACATGTGCTTGCTTGGAGGGGGTGAGAGGGAGGGCAGCTCGCCACACCCCTTCCTGCAGCCAGTGCAGGACTAGAACAAAGAAAGGTTTATCTGAAGCCCTTGTTGGAAGGATGGAGTAGCTGCCTGGATCCTGAAAGCCTGAAGGTGCTGGATATGCTGAATAGTGCACATTCATCCCAGCCTCCTGCCAGCCCTAGCAAGGCATGAGGTGTTGGTTTTGCTCAGCCCTGGGGACATTATCTCAGATCCCCATCCCCACTATGCCCTTGCTCTGTCAGATGACCTCTCTTACTCATTTTCTTTTTTTCAGAAACGAGTTCTCTTCCTCACCAATGATTATTTCTTCACGGACATCAGTGGCACACCCTTCAGGTGAGCAAAGACTCATGTGGCACCAATACAGTATATCAGAAGTCTGAGCAGGGACAGGATATTAGTCCCTTCCCTTCATAAATCTTGCTACAAGTCATGAGTAGAGCAGTAGGAATAACTGACTTCTTTGTTCCTATTGCCATTGAAAAATTATTTGGGGTCAATTCAAAAGGAATATTGTGATTTACCTGAAATTCAGAGTCCGAAAGCCATACCTTAAGTAAAGCATGTTGTTTTATTTCAGAGAAATGATACAGCTTAATTTTCATTTCCACTGAATATGGCATATGCTTCTGGTGTATGGCTCTAAAAAAACCCAACATTGTTATACACTAAAGATTATAAACCAAGGGAGGGGATGTTGGTTTTATTCCTGCAGCTGAAATAGTTTGAAACTGCCAGAGATTTGAGAAATGTTATCATGGACCTGAACCTGCAATGTTGGCCAAAAAAACTGTCACCATCAATGCTTCATAGCTCTACAGACAGTTCCTTAGCCCCTTGTGCTGAAATCAGATCTCACTTAATCCTCTTCCGATGATGTTCTTTTCTTTCATAGCTGTGGAGGGAGTTAATGTCTTTGAGGGTTGTAACTGCAGGAATGACACCTTTCCTTGCTGACAAGCCCTTTGTTTTCCTTCTTGCCTGCAGCCTGGGTGTTGTGTTGTCCAGGGGGCACGGGGAGTACATTCTGCTGGGGAACACTTCAGTGGAAGAAGGTAGGGTAATCTGAGTGGAACAAGGGAGCTGCTCTGAATGTCACCACTCCTCCTTCAGAGCCTGTATGTGCTTGTCTGCTTCCTCGCTGAACACTCCATGTACTCTCTGCTTTCAGGTTTGCACGATCTGCTCCAGCCAGACCTGTCTCTAGCAAATGAATGGTAAGTGGAGGAAACCCTGTCAGGGACACAGGACTTTGTCACGATATTTGGGCAAAGTTGCCAGCGGTCTGGTACCACCCTCTGTGACCAAGGGAAAAAGCAGTGCTGTTCAGGTGCTGTACCTGCAGTGACCTGATTGTCTCCAGGCAGCTGAGTTTCACCTCTTCCTTTGGGAGATCCCACCAAGACTTGGCACACTGCTCTCCTAAGAAACAGCTGAGATTTATCCTCAGTCTTCTGTGCTCAGACTTGCTTTGTTCCTCCTCATTTTGCTCAGAATTGTCTTACAAAACCTACACTATGTCAGACCTGTTAGAGAATTCTGTTGCAAGCTTGGTGAGGGATTGAAATGCCTTTTTAAATTCTAGTTTATTTTTGGTTGGCATCCTTTTGAACTGAACCTAGACCTAACTTCCAGTGAACAAGGAGGTGATTTATGACTCCTGTTTCAAGAGCAAGCAGAACTTACGATTTTGCTTGGTTTGTATATGAAACGGGGTGAAGCATGGCACTTTCCATTTATTGCTGTGAGGTATGGGGTTTTCATGAACCCAACATTCAGTCTCACTCAGTCACATGAACTCAGGCTGTATCAAAGCCAAAATAACTGTATTCAAGCAGCCTTGCACCCCATATCACCTCTCATTACACTCTCAAGTTTCACAAGCAGCACATGTGAGACACCAACAGTGACTTCTTCTACTCCTGACTTCAGGTGTCACTTCAGGTGAATATGCTTTATATATTCATTTCTCTTAGACTTTTCTCATAAATCACTCCTTTCAGCCTCTTTATGAGTTTCAATTCTCTCTTATAACTCCTTCCTCTCCCTTGTCCTGACAATGGAGCAGTAAAAATTGGAAGTAGGATTAGAAGACTGGTTTCCTTTATAGCACAGAGGCATTTCTAATACATTCTTCTGCTTCTCCCCAAACTGTGTACTTGTTGTCACCATAACACACTGCCAGATCATTCCTCATCTCACATTTTGTTCCTCTGTCTGTTATTTTTTCTGCTCTTAGTTTGATCTCACACTGCACATGACCCTCTGCTTTTCAGGTCTCTCCATCACACTGTTATTATCTATGCAGGCACATGTACACATCTTACACAATATAACACAAGAAGCTGCTGGCGGGGTTTGGAACAGCTCTGTTGCATTGTGAGCTTATGCTGGAGAGCACAGCAACCCTAGTGAGCACAGCAGTCAGGTTAATTGGTGTTTGGTTTAGTGGTAGGGTTTGTCTTACAGCCACACTGTTAGATTCAGAGTGGGCACAACAGGCAGCAGTGGTAAAGACTTTGCAGACCAAGGTTTCTCGCTGACTTTCTTCTTGCAGTTACTATAATCCAGGAGCATTGGTTTGACTGTGGTTTCTCTTTGCCCTTTTGGGTTTCTTCTCCCTGTCCCACCAGGATTTATTGCATCACTGACATTGATCCTGCCCACAGGAAGCTCAGCCAGCTGGAGGCTGTGATCCGTTTCCTCACTGGAGAGGAGCCTGACCTGGAATGTGAGTCCCAGGCGCTGAATGGGCCCTGCTGGGGTGTTCCTGTACCCATCACAAGGGGGAGGGGACTGTGACTAACTGATTGGTGACAGACTGAACCCCTGTGGCACTTGCTGAAACAGGCAGGACTGAACTCAAGGCTGGATTAATTCACAAGTGGAAATGAGCTGAGGATCCACGTCCTTGTCTCCGTCAGAGGATTTTTTTCTGTTTCAGGGCTGACACATAACTCAGCCTATTGGAGATCTCAGCATAGGAAATACTGGAAAGTGAAAGGCTTGAATGGAGCTTGGCAGGGGCTGCACACCATGTTTAAGACAGACTGACTGACTGGCCTAGAGGGGGCAATGGCAGGAGAAGCCAGGAAAAGTGCTGAGACAATTCAGTTTCCCAGGGACAGCATGCATCATCCTCCAAGGGCTCATAGTGCCCTCTGGAGAGATGGGTTCTTTCAGAAGAAGGATTATTAATGTTGTTTTCCAAACACAACAGGTAACTGATCTAGGAGAAAAAATGATGACATGATTCTTATCTTTCCTGCTCCCCCTGCTGCTCATCTATTGCACCAGGTCTCATTCTCCTGCAGCTACTGCAACACCACTGAAGAGTGGGATCTCTGTCAGGGGTCAGAGATGGGCAGCTGTGCGTGGGAACTTCTTACAACAATTTTGTTTTAGGATGTCCTTCAGCCCCTTTAGTTGTGCCAAGTACAAGCTTTTGCATGTAATGCTGCACCTCAGAGGCACAAACCTTTGGCACGAGGATGGGAATCTCTTAAAAGTAGAATCAACCACAGTAATCCTTCCTCTCTTACACAATGTGAACAGACCCCTCCTGGCTGTCCTTGGAGTGGGCTGCAAAGAGGAGATGCATGAGTTGAAGAGGCCAGAGAGGAGCTCTCCAGTTTAAGGCGAACTGACTTGGTGAAATATGTAGGCTTGGAAGTGCTGTGGAGGAAAAAAACAAGTATGATTTGAACACATGAATCCTAAATATGGGGGGCCTGAAGAGGGAAAGATCTCATGGCGGGCTCTGATTTTGAGGCCTGAATAACAACGACTGTGGAGAGAAGGATCCTGAGACCTGTGACAAAGAAATCTGGGAGAACTTGAGCTAAAACATCAAGGGAACACCTGGAACATT
This sequence comes from Sialia sialis, assembly GCA_009812075.1. Classification (NCBI taxonomy): domain Eukaryota; kingdom Metazoa; phylum Chordata; class Aves; order Passeriformes; family Turdidae; genus Sialia; species Sialia sialis. The sequence continues at coordinate 15,188,985 of VRYO01002253.1, forward strand.
AACCCAGAAAGTTTCAGTGCCAGAAACACTGAAATTGTGGGGTGGCTTCATCTAGAACAGCACTGAAAGGGGCGTTTCTGCAACATGATAATTACTGTGTTCTCACAGATTAGTGCAAGCAGGCCAATACAGAAACAGAACAGGTCAGAGAAATTAGGTTCTGGGCCATGTCATTTAGTACATGATGATACCTTGAACTTTCCTAATCACTACTTAGCTCCAGGTCCAAAGTGGATTAGACTGGTAGCCTAGTCTGGCTTGAGCATCTGATGAAAACCAGGACAGGAAAATACTTTGTGACTCACAGGAAGGAAGGGGGGCTAACAGAGAAGCCAGTGAGCAAAGGGACGGAGTAGAGGCCATAAAAATGTCTCTAGTGATTTTGAAGGAAGCTGCTTGAGTGGAAGGTGTTGGCTGGTATCCTCTCTACTGGATACCCAGAAGAAAGGTCAAGGCAGGGATTTGTGGCAAAGGCCTGCTTAATGAGAGCGTCAAGTGACGGTCTAATTCATAACTTCATTTGAAAGCCTCTCACTTGCCCACACTTGTTTGGGCACCAGCCTTCCAGAGTTTTCAGGGGAACTGGTATGATGATTTTGGACATTAGGAAGAAATTCTTCATAAAACGGTGGTTAGGTATTGGAACAGCTGCCCAGGGAGATGGCAGAGTCACCATCCCTGGAGGTGTTTAAGGAAAGACTGGACGTGGCACTCGGTGCCATGGTTTGGTTGACAAGGTGGTGTTGGGTCATAGTTTGGACTTGATGAGCTCAGAGGTCTTTCCCAACCTCATTAATTCTGTGATCTTGGCTGTAACATCTGCTCCTGTGTTTTCCACCACCCAGGGTGTTAGGACCTCTTCTCTGCCCTATAATTGGAGGCCTCTTTTTTGTGCCTTATTGATCCACTGTCCTGGACAGGCAGATGCTCTTACCAAGGGACTCTTAAAACATCTAGGGAGAAACATGTCTTTCTCTCCTGATTTTTGTTGCTTCTTTTTCTCCTTAGGTGATGAGGAGTTGGTCCAGGAAGTGCTGTTTGATGCAGTGGTCACTGCTCCCATGGAGGCCTACTGGACAACACTAGCCCTCAACATGTCCTTGTAAGTGTAGGAGACAAAAATATGGATAGAACATCCCTGAAGATGCATCTCCAGATTCTGTGGGTTTATGCAGAGCCTGAAATAGTCACAGACTTTTGCACAGCATACCAGAAACTCTAGAAATTGTTCAAAAAGCTGATAGAAATAGCTCAATATCTTTAGAAATAGCTTGGAAAGTGTCTCTCAGGAGTGAACTCCAGTAAGCTGGGCCTTCTTGAGAGAGTCTTTAGCTTGATGAGGGATTTCTAGTGGAGAGAAGGGAGTTTGGTCTTGCCTCTATTGGTGGTACCTCCAGATTGAACCTCAGGAAGATAGTGGACAGGCTGGCTTCAGTAAACAATTTTGTAGTTCATTATTTCCAGTAAGGCACCTGTTGCTTGTGCTGTCTTGTATCATGTCACACAGATCTTTCAGCAGACAGCTGTTCCTTACAGATGTACATGGCCACTGGACTCCTGTTCCCATTTCAGTTCCTTGTATCCCTACACTAACAGAAGCTGAGCCAGTGACAGTACTGCTAGGACACCCAATTATCAGCACACCTTGAAATAGCTACACCAACACACTCTCTTTGGTCACATTCTGCTACCCTAGCCCTTCTCTGCATCCCTGATCCAGCCAATCTCCTTCTGCATTTTCTCTCCTGCACTTCAGCCTCATGAGAGTAGCCTGGAACAGAGCTAGCAGGGGCAGAGGTGGTTATGGCTTATTTAAAACAGAATGAAATAAGCAATCTTCTAAGGTTTAAATCTGAGCACAAGTCTTAAACCTGCCAGTTGTCAGCCAGTAACAACCCGTTGCCATTAGCAGGGAGGAGTCAGTACCACTCCTGGTGTAAATGGGTTATATTGCAAATGAACTTGGGAGCAAGTCTCCAGATGTGGCTTCAAGTTTGAAAGGCCTTCACCTTGGGGCAGGGATCATGGCTCTTCTTGTGAGACCTGTTTGCTTCTGCTTCTTGTTTCTGTTGCACAGGGACACTGAGGCAGGCATTGAGATGGCATTTCTGGGCACTCGTGCTGGACTCATGAGGAGTGCCCTGTATGTGGGCTCTGAGAAGATTTCCAACAAGTAAGTCCCTAAACTGCCTCAAGGGGTTTCTGTCAGTGTCTCTGAAGGGACAGCATGAAATCATCACCAGCCTTAGAAATGCTTTTGGGGAGATAGAGTGGAAAGAAGCAACACTTGATGGCATTAATGCTGATGCACAGAATCAGGGTAGGGGGCCTTTGTCTTCCTCTGGTCCTTTTGAGTTTTTCTTAAAATACTTTTCCAAAGTGCATTCATTTGAACAAAACCCTTCAACCATTTCCTGACTTGAGTCAGCTAACACAGAAAATGCCCACAGATACTACATATCCCCAGGACCACTGTGCAGTGCAAAGGCTCTGCACTCCAGTGCCCCAGCCACATTCCAGCTTGGCTGTGTTTGATCTTTGTGTCTCAGTTCCTCTTCCAGATTTATGCTGTTGTGCCTCTCACACTGTCTACATCACAGCAGCACCCCAGTGCCTTGCAGTGAGGCGTTAAGTGACGTGACTGACATCTGTCACATCCCATTCACTCTCTTGTCCTCTCCCTCAAGGCAGGAGTGTGTGTGCACTGAAGGGTTTTGACATCGAAAGGATAGTTTGCATTCTGTTGCAATTTGGATATGCAGGCTGGTCCATGCTGCCCTAGGAAAGGACAGATCACAGAGGCACACCAGCAGATGGAACAGAAAGGGACCATGTGGGTGGTGGCCATTAGCTTCTTGGCAGCTGTTTCGCTGTCCCCAAGTTCCCCAAACATGAGTCCTACACTCAAGCTCTGCTGTGCCTGAAAGTTGACACTCTCCATGTGTTAGAAGCCGTCTGAACAATTTAGTAAGTCTCTGGCAACAAGGGAGAAATGCTGTGTGCTGCAGGAGGCCAAGGTGATGATTCCTGATTCCCCAGTGCTCATCAAGAGCAGCATTCAATGCTTTAAACAGTCACAGTCACCACACTGCAGAGACAGACCCCCACATATCTCACAGGAGGGGCTTCTGGAATCCCCTGAAAGAAGGAATCGTAAATGAGGAATTATCATTACGTCAAAATATGCAGCAAATAAGAGTCTGAAAACAAAGGGATTTTCTAGGCAAGCTGTATGAACCTCCAGGGAAGCAAATCACTCGATTTTCTTGAGGTCTCTCCTGAGCACCCACTGCCGGTCTTGCCATCTTGCCATGCTCCCAGGACACATCCTCTTTGCTCGAGCACTTCTGTTCCTGCCTCTTTAGGAATCACAGAATCATAGAATTTGTTAAGGGCATGGAATGGACCTTGAAGATCATCTGTTCCCAACCCACTCTGCCATGGGGAGGGACACCTCCCACCGGACTAAGTCGCTTAAGGCTTTATCCAACCTGGTCTTGAACACTGCCAGCGTTGGGGCATCCACAACCTTCTTCAGAAACCTGTGCCTCACCAACCCACAGTAAAATATTTCTTCCCAGTATCTTCCCTAAATTCCCCCTCTTTCAATCTGTACCCATTTCTCCTTGCCCTATCTCTACAGTCCCTAACAGAGTCCCTGTCCAGCCTCCTTCAGATACTGGAAGGCTGGCTGTGAGGAAGGTTGTGCTGACCCCGGGGTGTCATTCCCGGTTCCCCTTGCTCTGGTGGGAGCCATTGCTGTACCCCCTGCCCTGCTGAGCGTTCCCTGTTCCCCTGCCCTGCCCAGCCCTCAGAGCCCGCCGCGGGCCTGGCCCGGGCCAACAGCGACACCTGGCGGCAGGCCGTGAGGCGCGGCGCGCGCGGCCGCCCCTCAGGAGGCGTGAGGGCCCGGCCCTGCCCCGAGGGGACGCGGCGGGACGCGGCCGCACCGACACAGCCTGCCCTGGCCCTCGGAAAAGCCCCGAGTGCTGAGGTGTTCCCCTGCACTGCACCGAGGAGGGCTGCCGCTCCTCCACACCGTGTTATGACACAACGTGTTGTCTCTCGGCAGGAAATTCCTGACAAAGAAGGACAAGGAAAGCATCTTCACCATGGACCATTTCCCTCTGTGGTACCGCAGGGCGGCCGAGCATCCTCCCGGCAGCTTCATCTACAGCATTGTCTCAGAAGACGAGTCAGGTAACCCTAGCCTGAGCACAGAGCAGACAGAGGGAAAGAGAAAAAAAGCCTTCCACACCTTGCATCCCACACTGCTCCCATCCCAATCCCTTTATCGCTGAGACCTGCCATTTAGGCATTGCCTTTACACTGTGAGCAGAGAGTTCATGGCCAAGGCACTGATCACAGCTGAAAGATGACACTGCAAGGTGTGGAGAAGGCAGTCAGGAATGAGTAATGCAGGGCTGCGGAGGAGGAGAAGGATGGAAACTGGCATGGGCATGGAAATGGACACAGAAAGGGACATGGAAATGGACATGCAGGGCTTGGTGCATGGAAAGGTTTAGGGAAGCAGGAGCTGGGGGAACACAAGGTACTTGTGGGGCTGGAGTACACACAAAACATGAGAATGGCACAAGAAATGTATTGCAGAAGGAATGAGACAGGTAGGTGTGGCCAGGCTTGGAAAGGAACAACATCAGCCCTGCTGGATGACAGTAACAGCTGGAACTGGTGAGGGACCAGGAAACAGTCAGGAAGTCTAAGTTCAGAGAGTGTCAATTTTTCCATCACCACTTTCCATGACAGAAATGGATGGGTTTATTATGGAACATGGTGGAGGGAAAGGGTGCAGGGGAAGGCTTTTCCATAGCATTGGTGTCCTGCATCCTTCTAATCCTAGTACTAGAGTATGGCATCTCTTGCTCAGTAAAGAAGTTCAAATACCAGAGGAAAGCACGGAGTGGCTTTTCAATATCTCTTGCTTAGGATGCTGGTTCCTGTGAGTATGCAGGGCCAGCCAGGACCTTCTCAAAGGCTGGAAGAGAGCAGAAGGGCCTGAAAACAAACAAGCAAAACAAAATATTCATGTGAGACTCCTCCACAGAAGGCAGAATTCCCCTCTGTGCTCCTCCCTGGCCCCTAGCTCTCCATCTCTGTCACAGAGCTCAGCACTGTAGCTGTTAAAGCTTTTTGTGGCACAGTGGTGGGAGTCTGGTGGGTGGGAAAGCAAGTAGCAAAGAGAAGAAAACCAGCTTGGGAGGCAAGAGATGAACCAGGATGTAAAGAAATGGAAAGAGAAAATACTTAAAACCTACGAAAGCCTCTCTCTCCCCAATACCCTTACATCTCACTTAAAAGGCAAGTGTGGAGAGAGGAGGAGAGATGGCAGGAGGGACCTTTTACACCCCTGCAGGCCATGACATCTGCTCTTTGGAGCAGTGTGGGTTGGAAAACCAGGCAGTGACACCCTGTGGGACTTCCTAGGACAGTCATTACCCAGGCCACAGTGGTCACTGCTGGCTAAACATTGGGGTTGTGACTTGCTCTAGCTTTCTAAGAAGTCACAGCTATTTTTGGATCAAGACAGAAGATAAGTAGTTGGCACTTTTTACACGGCCATGGGTCAGAAGCTTCAATCAAGTCCAGAACCTCACACATGTGGAAACCATGCAGGCACCTTGTAAGAATCCGCATTTGGCCCTGAAGACCTTTTGCCCTAAACTGTAAGGGAGATCATTAGTCTTTAGGGATGAGCAGCTGGGCTCAGAGAGATTCTGATCCATGGGATCACACAATATGCCTGGAAAGGGTCAGGAAATAATACCCAGTGCTTCTGAGACAGTGGTTCACTGTAAAGCAGAGTCCAGGCCCTTCCATATCATCTGATGGAGCAGGGCTGCCCCACATTTAAGCCAAAATAGGCCACCCAGTTTCTTACTAAATTCTATCAGATGCTGAAATCCCCTTTTCATGTTTTCCACAAGTCCCCTGCTGTGACAGGAGGTTTTCCTGCCAGACAGACTTCTAATCATCTAAGAAAGAAAACCCCTAAGAGCTCTCTGTTGAGAAGGCAATGACCGCATGTCATCAGAATCATTTATGCACAGCACCTCCTTCCAGTGTCCAGAAGTCTCAGAAATAAAAGAGCATCAGGGAAGCCTTTGCATGTCAAGTAGAACTGTTCTCAAAGTCCAGATTTTTCATGTGTTGGGTAGTTTTGTTTTTTTCCTAGAGACCCTAAGTGTATTTTGCTTCTTTGTCCCATCTTAAAACAAGAAATTTGAGGTTCACCATAAAGGCAGGATCATGCTCAAGGCATGTATTTATTTCATAAACGTTTTACTGCTTTAGACACACTTCAGCAGGTTAATCTGGCTTCGACCAAAAAACAAAAAATAGAGCCTGCAGGCTAAACTCTGGTAGGCACTGAATTGTGCTCTGGACACACCTAGAATGAGGAAGGCAGACATGGAAAACAGTAACAAATGCTGGAGCTGTGGGGAAGGAAAGAATTCCTGACCCATCTGGATTTCCACAGAGCATGCAAGGAGGGAGCCAGGTGCAGACTACATAGAATCAGACTGGCCTTCAAACTGTCCCCTGGCAGTTCCCAAAGAGGTGCTCCAGCTGAAGCTAATCTAATCACTTAAAAAAATTACAGAAATGGAATCTGCCACGTGGACAGCTGCAGGCTGAAATAACTGCAATGACAAAGAGAGATGGGGTTCAGTTGCTTGAGGCTACCCAGCCATATGAATATAAATGCCCCATGGGAGCTCAGAGATCTGCACAGGGCTGGCAGATGTGTCTACAGGATGCTTAAAGCAGCACCTCAAGGATAATTGGGGAACCCTGGGCATAAGGGACTTCAGGCGACAAAGTCCCAGGAGAGTTTGTTTTCAAAATCAAGTGCACTCTGGAAGTACCTCAAGGGCTATGTCTGCAGTTTGTAGTGCTACCCTGGCTTGGGTAAGAGTTAGACATAAGCCTGGCCTTTGCTGTGCAGGTGTTGTCAAAATTACCTGTTGAGCAGAACAGCTTGCTCTAAGAGAAGCTCTACATGCCCAAAAGAGAGGAGGCCAAATATTGATATTTTATCACACAATCATGGAACATTTTGGCCTGGAAGGGACCTTAAAGGTCACTTAGTTCCACACCCCTTGCCATGGACAGCAATGGCTTCCATGAGACCAAGCTGCTTAATCCCCCCACCCACCCATGCAGCCTTGGACACTTCCTTCATGTTGAGGATGCCACTTTTATCATGAGCCATAGAAAAGATAAAAATACAATCTACTCATAGCCCATTAGGCTGCTTTTGTGTCTTCAAAGATGCAGCCCTCGAAATTCTGGGATGTTTCAGAGTTGAGGCATATGTACGCGCTGTCTTGAATGGGAGATTGTGTGGGCAAGCTGTTCCTGCTGCATTTTTATGCTTCTCTGGGGGTAAGCTAACCGAGCCTGCTGTATTTGTGTCTTGACAGAGGGGGGTGGCCTGCCAAAAGTGGTGACAGTGAGCACGGCTGTGTCTGTGTCTGTGGATGGGAAGATGGGAATTGCTGCAGGTAGGACATGTTGGTTTCTCTTTTTATCTTGAATGAAATGGCTGCATCTTGCCTTGAGTGTGGGAGCTGAGAGCTGTTAGCTTGTCATTCAAGGGAAGTGACAGGAGCCACAATAGCTTGTGGTATTGAGAACTAGGCTAAACAGAGAATAATGGAACAGGTACTGAATAGCTGACAGGCTTCTGAATGGGAAATGGGCTGTTTGAATGGAAGCTTCCCATCTCCAGTGCTGGTGAATTTATGGATTGAGACTTTCTCTGGAGTAGGTTGGGAACTCCTTGCAGGTTTAAAAATTTGCAGGAAATGCTTTTGGCTTTGAAACAGCATCACTTGTATGTGTCTCCATTGTTAACTGAACTGAAAAATAACTTCTGCTGGTGGAATGGACATGTTGCTAGAGCTCCAGCTCACACCTATAGATTGCCAAATACTGTTGTATGTGAGCTTTAAACTCCTTTTGGCAGACCTTCACTAGACTGCATCTTCTTTTGGAAAATTCATGCAGCACATTATTTCCAAAAGCTTTTCCCAAAGCTTTTGAAGATTTATCATTTTCTGTACTAATGGCTTCAGCCTTTACAGAAGTACACTGAGCTCAGAAGCGAAACACAGCAGCCATTTAACAAAACAAACCAGCATTTTCAGTAACCCTGGCACCATATCCAACTTAACCACTCAGAATAGGAATACTGAGGTAAGAGAAGATGGAGCTCCATGGAAAATTGTTTTAGACCTGGGAGCAGTGACTAAAGGAAGAGGCTGATGGAACAGGTAATGGAGTAATTATATTAACTTCATCAGATGAAGCATTCATTAATTTCCAGGATTTCACTAAGTTCTAGCAGACAGTGATACTCTTTCATTATCACCTGGGCATTGAGAAAGTACTTAGAAGCTGAAGGAATGTTCTGAAGTAGAACATTTCACTCTTATGCCCAAAGCCAGAAAATTGTTATGAAGTCTGCCCAAAGACACCTGTGAACAGTGATGGTTTCAGCAAAGTTCACATTAATAGGTGCTTGGATGATAGAACCTGCTCCCCAAACTGATACCAACTGACACTGTTATACCCAGCAGAAAATGAAAGAGCATTGGAACTGCACCAAGGGCCTCTGTGCAGCACTGAAACATTTTTCTAAGCATTAATTTGAGAGAATAACATTATTTAAAAAGAAGTTTGTTTTTATGATCTTTTTCCTTCCCTTTCCTGACCTGTGGATTAGAGCAGAGGCACACAAGCAGTTCATCTGTGTTGTGGTTCAAGCCCAGCTGGAGATCCAGCACCACACAGCTGTTCACCCAACCTCCCTTTCACCCTTCCACCCCAGTGAATTCGGTAGGAGAATCAAACTAAAACTTGCAGTTTGAGATAAGAACAGTTTAATAATTGAAAATTAAGGAAAATACAATATTGATGGTAAATCATGATGATGATTAAAAAAAAAAATTAAAAGAGAACACAAGCAATGCGAGATACAAGTGCTCACCATTAACTGACCCATGCCAGACCTCTCTTCCCAAACCCAGACTGGTCCCTCTTCTGGGTAACTCCCCCCAGTTTCTATAGTGGGCATGATGTTCTGTGGTGTAGAATGTCCCTTTGGTCACTTCAGGTCACCCATCCAAGCTTTGGTCCCTGCAAGTTTCCTTTGTTCACTTCCTCACTGGCAGAGCATGAGACAAGGAAAAAAGCCCTTGACTTAGGATAAACACTAAGCAAAAAACCAAAACATTCTCATTATGAATTCAAAACACAGCACTCTAACAGCCACTGAGAAGAAATTAACTCTACCCTAGCTGAAACCAGGACAATCTGGCACTCAGCATAAATACAAGGAAGGAAACTTCTCTGTGGAAGCGCTGCAGCAAGAGTAAGTGGCAGGAGGATCTGGGCCTGACAGAGCTATTTCTCTTCTGTCTGCAGCATTTTCCACAACCCCTGTGGAGATTTCCACCCACTCACTTATGCTGAATACTGTCTGTGTGGACATCCTGTGAAGGGGCAGCATCCTTTGCAGAGGGTGGAGGAAACAGCAGAGGATAGGGAAACAAATCATGTTAAAAAAGTAACAATAAGGTGAAAAATCTGTCATTTTTGGAAATGATGCAGAACCAGTTTTCTCACAGGAAACCACAGAAGGTGAGACACAGAAATGTATTTTCAATTGCCTTTGTTCCTTAAAGGTACCATGGTCCCTGTCCCTAGCGGGTACCTTAGGTGACCTGACCATGAGCATCTTCTGCTCCTCCCACACATGGTGGGTGTTCTTCATTCCTGGTTTCTTATGCTTTGATGGAAACAGCCCATCTCTGATCCATGGTATGGGTGGGCTAAATGAAAGCATCAGGGCAAACACTCTCACCCTGGGGGTCCAAAGTTCATGTCCGCAGCTGCAGCCTCCACTGACTTCATCAGGAGCATGAGGGTTTGCTAAGGTAGGTTCCATGTGCTGGCTTGGGTGTCAGTTTACACCATGTTTGGAGGGGTTCAGGGAGGGACAATGTGCTCTATTACCATTTATTTTGTTTCCAGTAGTGACAAGGTTCATCATCTGAATCTTTCATAGTAGAAGTTATTTAAATAACAAGGGCAATAACTAGTAGTCACATTACCAACTGAAATACTGTTTTTTCTTGAGGATGTCAGCTTAGAGATTAAGGATGTAGATCTCACTTCATTTCCACTCATAGTAATATAATTATCCTGAATGGTTACATCTTGATTCTAGGGGACTGTGAGGGGCTACAGCAGAAATGATGCTAGGCAGAGCTGCAGCATCATCCTGGGCACAGGAGAGGGGTGAAGGAAGGGGAGGGAGTGTGGAGGCACACAAGAGACAATCAGAGCAGAATGAGATGCAGATTGTTGTTATTGTTATTCTGATGGCATCAGCCCTTACTGGGACTGATACTATGGTAATTTAGTTGTGATACTACCAGAAGTTTGGTGCCTAGCACTGGTTCACAGAAAGCCAAATATCTGGATAGACTTGTAGTTTCTGAATAGCCTCAGTTCTGTAAAAGGGGAACAACAGAGACTTTTTAAGTGCCCCTATAAAAGAAGCAGCAGTATGAACTGGCCTGTCATTCTGCCACTGATCATTACCGTCACTTGTTTGACTTGATGGTGCTTGAGGGGATTTGTAAGCACTTTGAAATGTTCACTATGCATGCAGTGAAAAATTAAGCTCCGGGATTTACAGCCATGCTCACGGGGAGGGAGCACCCGCAGTGCCCCCATGGGGACAATGCCAGTGACAGGGAGCATTGGGCCCCTTTTCTTCTGGCAGATGAATGGCAGTCCCCATCCAGGGCAGAGTAAGGCAAGCTGGTGAAATCAAATGTCCAGGAAGATGACACAGGCCTGGCTGCTGTCAGGGAGTGAGGGAGCAGTCAGATGGGATTAGAGAGTTGCAATCTGGAGGGCTGAGAGAAGGGATGGAGGGGGAAGCACAAGGGCCTCCTTCTTCCCATTTCAGTCTGTCTTAGCTCAGTAGGAAATCCCAGAATGGGTGTGAGGGTGAGTCCAAACTGCTCCTCTTGCCATTAGAGATGATACTCCACGCTCCACGTGGAGAGGTAGCCAAATTCAGGAGGCAAGGGAAGTGTCCTTTGCCCTGCCCTATCCTCACCCCTTTTCATCCACCCCTCTCTTTCCCCCATGGGCCTGGGAGGGGTGCACAAGGGGTTCATAGTACACATGGATTTCTTGGAGGACATGGTGGAGCTAAGGCAGGGCCCACTTGTGTGAGCTGAGTCGGTGTGGTCTCCCTGGTGGGAAGCCATGCAGACAACCCTGGCTTGACTATACTTGTGTCTTGGAATGAATATTATCTACCTGCTATATTGTGCTTTGGCACTTCAAAGCACTATGAAAACATTAAGTAATGCCTGGATGATTAATTATCATTAATTAGAAGGCTGCTGTTCTCTTGGGATGTCAGTCCAGTAATTTTCACGCACACTAAATGCGTTGGAAATGAGAAATAAGGAATGGTAGTGGCGTTCTCCTCAAGCCATGTCCTGCCCCAGATAGCACTGTCATCTGCTCCCTCCCTGAGTCAGTAGCCTGGGGTTTTCTGATCCTCAGGCTGCAAGGCAGAAATCACATGGAGTTGCTGACAGAAGCTTTTAGGGGTTTAAAGCCTCAGTGAAACTGCTGGAATCTGTGCAGGAGTTCAGCTGTCACTTTGGGCTGTGGATGATGTCTCTTTCGTTGCCTGACCTTCTGGCTGTTCAACTTCTGGGGCTGCCAGTCCCAACAGGGACAGGTAGGATTAGGTTCCCTGCCATGGCTGTCACATGGTGGGGATGGGAAACAGACAAAGGGGCATGCATATGGTGCCCAAGAAAAATAATCCAAATAGGCACTTGGGAGATGTAGGTTTATTTAATTCAAAACTTCTCTGTTGATATTGGAAGTAGCTGTTCTTACCTGCAGTTATTGGACCACAGTGAAGTCATTATCCCATGACAACAGAAATTCATGCAGATATATTTGGGGAGAGCACTAGGCAAGCTCAAACCAGGGGCAGCGGAGAATTGTTATCTCTATTTTAAAGACAGTTGCAGGACACTGAGTTATCAAGACCAATATTTTCTGAAAAGCTCTGTACTCACAGCAGGAACAGATTAAAAAAATATATTTTATTTTTTGTTTCAAAAGAATTTGAAATCAATCCATCTGAAGAGTTAGTACGGGGAGTAATTTTGCCATTTTACCTCTGGTTCAAATCCAACCTCTGTCAGTCTTATGGAAGCTCTTGATTTGAAAAGCAATTCCTGGCCAGCTTGATGTGTCACTGTCTCTTTCTTGATCTCCAGTTTTGGCTACCTGCTGTCTGCTACTAGCAAGCAGGAGGTGCAGGTGTCTTTTTCAACAGGGCTGTTGCTGTGGCATCTTTTCAAGCTAATCTACACACAGTTCTGTATTCCTACAGTTTTGTTGCTTGGATCCAACTTTCTCTCTGGAAAGTGACAGTAGCATCAGTGAAGCTGTTAAAATGCACGGAAATAAGCTCAAACAGCATAAGCACCTTTTCCATGGAAATAGCTGCATATGAACTGGAGAATTAAAATTATTTCACTAGGCTGGTTCAGAAAGCAGCATTAAGCTACCCATATAAATATGAGGGTAGCTGATCTTTTGAATGTGTTCTGCAGTATTCAGAAGGAATGCTGTCCCTCTTTTTGTGCCAGAGGTTATGCCAGAGTTTTCTCAGTGCAGATATTTCTGTGAGCCCCTGAGGCATCCCCAGGTGCCTTTATGGAAATCATGGTCTCCCTGGCATGCAGTGGTAGGGTGGATAAAAAGGAAGACAACTCGTTTTCAGCCCATTACCTGCTATGTCTGGTCTCTCCCTGATGCCAACCCCTTCTGGCCATCCCCAAAGCTTGAGCAGTTTCTCGCGCATCCATTTGATCCAACAAAACCAGAGACATGTGAACAGGCCATGCCCTGGAAATGAGTCATGGAAAGTATTAGGGGCAGAAGGCAGAAATGCTGCTGATTTTAGTGCTACCAGCAGCTGTGCCTTCTCCACCTCTCAGGACATCAGTCTGAGGGCTGCTGTCACTGGGTACGCACTTGGCTGGCGTAAGGGTTGAGCCACTACTCACTCCAATGTCACAGTGTCCCCATGACATGCTAGTGTGCCAAAACCAGTGTCCCTTGCACTCTTCATCTGCCTGCCACTCACTGCATTCTGCTTACACACCGAGCCTTGGGGGATACCTGTGAGAACCCAGGCTGCTCAGAGTGTTTCTGGGGCACACACAAGCAGTTCCACAAGCCACAGTGAGGTGGTGGTGTTATTTTGTGCTCGCTCTGGACTTGCAAACTTTGCCTTTTGTCAAGGGTTGGCAGCAGTGCTGGGGCCACGTGGTTCCCCTTTCAGAGCTGATTATCCTCCCACCGGGTCAGTGAGCAGGCAGAGAGAGCAACATCTGCCTGCAGAACTCCAGATAGATGTCTCCATGCATAGATAGTAACTGGGGACAAGAGGGACAAATAAATCTATTTTGACCTCAAAAGAATGCTAAAAATAGCCCTGTGAGGCATCTTTCATGGCATTCTGCTCACACTGGCTAGACCGTAGCAATTTCTTTTTCTTCCACGGTGTTTGTGCTGTCTGCACAGGCTGTAAGATCTCAGCATGGGGACCATGCCACCCCCCTGTGTGTGTATTGCCTTGGGATGAGGCCTTTTCTGGAGAAAAACTGAAGACAATAGCAAATCCAGTAGAGTAAATATTGCTTTGTAGTCTCTGCTGAGTGCCTGACTTGGTACACTGTACCACTTAGCAGGGAAAAAGCTCTAAGGGGGTGAGCCTGCCTTCCTCAGCCCATGCAGGCAGTGCTTCACCCAGCACAGGCCCTGTGTCTAGATTCCTGTGCCAGTGCTTTCAGGGAATTTTCTCAGTGGGACCCCAACAGAGAATTATGAGCGATGAGTTTTCCCATTTGGGGTCTGGTGAGGCATCTGTGCCAGGATATCCTCAGCCCTGGAGCATGTTCCAGGCTGGAGCTCCAGCCCAGGACCCTGTTCTTGCCTGTGTGTAGCAGAAATCTTCTTGCCTAAGGTTATCCATCACCACCACCTCTACAGCTCCTCTGATTGCCATGGCTGTCACTCTTGAAGTGAAAAGAGCCCTTGACACTGACTCAGGAGAGACTTGCATATAGCTGGATTTTTTAGATTGGCACTCAGCGCCTTTGCCATGTTGCCTTTGCTTGCAAATTATTCGATATCATTTTAATTCTGAGCCGAATTAGAGCAGTGCATGCGTTGCCATAGCAACCATTACCTTGTGCCTTTTGGTCTGACTCATTGCAGACAATTACTCTTGCGCTCCAGGATTCACAGATGTGATAGGAGAAGAATCATGTGCTGGGCTTTCAACTTTTTTGCTTTTAATTTCCTTCCCAGCCTCTCTTCCATTAACTCCTGCCTACCTAGCATCAGCATGGCCCTGTATCCCCACCCAGGATGTTCGTGGGAGTTGGATGTGAAGATAAACCATGTGTGAGGTGATTTGTGCATGCATGTGTGTATCTGCATACATAAACAGCTGCTCTGCAGTGTGTTGTGAGATCCCTGGGCTCCCTGTGTGCGCATCTCACTGGCAATGTGCACAGACACTGAGAACCACAGAGCAATTTGCACTTCCTCCTGTCCGTGGTGTTTCCCAGGTAGGTACAGGATTGATCCCTATGGCCATGGAGTTCTACCCATTGTGCAAGGGCTGCCAGTAAGCACTGGATATTTAGGGGGACTGACAAAGTGCCAGGGTCATGAATGGTACATGACCTTCCATTTGAAGCTGTGTGAAGATCCACAGGCTGCCAAGCAAGTGGCACTGACACCCCTGACACCACCTGAATCTCTATGTGAGTGCAAGGCCGGTTCATTACCCACCTCACACCTATCCCCCCAGTGTCCCATGTGTTTTGTGCAAGTGCTGGTGTCTGTAGCCTTAGCACAGGGTATAACTGATGTCCTGAGCTGTACTAGCACCTACAGTTCAGCAGAGGAACAAAGCCACATGAGAAGATGCTGAAAAGATTCACATGACAGTCTGTAGATATGAGGATGAAGGTGGTAAATGTCACAGCAGAGGAGGTTATAAGAAGTATCTTGTATGGTGGTTTAGCTTAAATTCAGCCAAGGCAGAAGCAGACAAGTTTTGCAGGGTGGGAACCACAGAAACTTAGCAGATCTGAGTGCAGTTCCAGCCTCCTCCTAAGATACATTTTTTAGCCACTAAAGTAATCCTGTATTCCTTTTCTCCTGCCCTACCTATCATATAAGGCACAAATCTTTGTAATGGATTTCTGACTGCCACCCCTTTCCCTTCACAAGACCTTTTTCTTCTCTTCCTTTCTCTCACTGGGACACAGAAACCCCACGCAAAGAATCACAGATAATTCTGGTTAGGTGGCATCTCTGCACTCTGCTGCCCAGTGTGTGGAGGGTGCTGCTTACTCATGGCACTGCTTTCACAGGCAGCAGTGCAAATTCTGGAGTGCGGGGATGGAGCAGATGAGCTTTTGGGGATGGTGTGAAGCCCCCATTTGTGTCAGGATCCTGATTCTTTTGCCCTCCATCTGTCTTGTGATGACAAGCAGCTGCTTAAGCTGGCTCTGCAGAGAGACTGTGTGGAATGGAAGAAAGGCAGACAGCAAAGAAGGCTGACTTGACCAGCCCTGCATTGCTTGCATGTCAAGCTGAGCTAGACATTGCAAAGGAGGTTGAAACAAACAGCATAATAATCTTCAGATATTTGGGAATTTAAAAAAAAAAAAAAAAAAGAAGTTGTGTCACTTCTGGTCAATAAGAGTGAAGTTGGGATCAAGAAGTCTATAGTCTGAGTGAAAATCAAAGAAGACTCAGTGGTCAAGGTATTGATAAAGACAGAAGTATCCTTGGGGAAAGAAACAAGCTGAGTGCTGTGAATAAGCAGTCAAGCTGCTTAGTTCACTCACGGTGTTGGGCCTGGGTGCTTTCTAGCCCTGTGAGAGCTGGCCTGTGGAAAACACACACTTCCAGCAAAGGGCTTTTTTCAACTCTGCACACAGTGGTGACATCATGCACTCTGCAAAAGTGAAAATTTAGCAATTAGGATTAAAGAAAGATGAGAAAGTTTGTCAGTCTCAAACTTTTAAGCATGACCTCTGCAATGTTTATAGCGCTTTAGAGGAGAACTTCAGGGGAAGTGTAATTATTACCAAGCAGTTAGGGGAAAAGGGAGTCAGGCAATATGAGTTTATCAGTGCTGGATAACACCAGTCTGAGCCAAGATCCTCCTTTCAGATTGTTTTCCTGGAAGGCAGAAGAAATTTCAAAGGTCTCGTCTCTGTATTTCAGTAAAGCATTGAACATACCACATAAGAACTAATTAGTTAGACTGGAGAAGATCCAGAGAGGCAGAGGAGTTGTAAGGGACAGGGAGGGAGAAGTTCAATCTGGGATGACAGCAAGAGCAAGATCACCTATCAAAGTCTAGAAAAATGTTATTTGTCACACTGTCCACGGTCACCCATGGGATTAGCCTTTGCTAATATTAACCTGAGACCCTGATTCAGATAGCTGGAGAGAGTGAGAGAGTATCCTGATGATTCAACACTAGAAGGCATTGCTAGTGCAGGGAAGGACCAGGATCTGAGGAAGCCTGATTTGATCTTGGCAGGAGTACCAGAACTAGAATGAATTTCAGTAGTACGACCGACAAGGTCATATGCTTGACAGCTAATAATAGAAATATTCTGTAAGCTGGGAACTCTGAGAGATCTGGCAGAGAGCACAGCAAGCAGAACTGGAGGCAGTCCTTGTCTTTTGGGAACTGTTGAGCCAGTTTTGCACAGTCTCAGTGAGGATCCTCAGTGTGGATCATCAGTGTAAGCTGTATTGCACCCTGATGCCCACATTAAATTCAGGGAACCATTGTCATCTGCCAAGACCTGTCCTGAGAACCTTGCTGAAAGGGAGCTGGATAGACTTAAAGAAAGGATATATCCTTTCTCAGGATAGATCCTGAGAAAGCTCAGGGAAATAAAGGCTGGGATCTTCTGTATTAGGGGATGGGGCTGTGGTGGTGAGTCACAGTGTGATGTGGTTATGGACAAAGCAAACACTGTTCTAGTGCCTCGGGAAGTGCTCCAGTGGGAAAATACGTTGATGCTCCCACTCAAAGCCCTATGAGATTCTCCTCTAGTCTGTGTTACAGTTTTGGTCAAAAGAGTACAGGCTGAGACAGGAGCTGACAGGATGGGCAGATGATGTGAGGAAAGGGAAGTCTCATGTGAGAGGAACCTGGGAGTACCCAGCTTGTTCAACCACATGCAAACAAGGACAAAGCAGATAGGGCTGCTGTAATGAATGCACCTTGGAGGACACATTTAAACTAAAGCACACAGTTGTATGGAGGTAGTGTAGTACACATAGGCCAAATAATTAGGGTGCAAAACTAGAAGTGGGTTTCTGTCTGGCAGGGTAATGCAGCTTTACCCAGAATCTGAGGTATAAAGACAGCAGATTTAAGCTGGAGCTTAAAAAGTCTGTAAGAAAGTGGTAGTCTCTTGAACAGAAAGAGCTGAGACTCTGTTAACCTGTAGTCCCTTGAGCAGGGAGCAGCTGAAGTCCCTGGTCTCACCATGTCACAGCAAAAAAACTCAGCAACAAGCAAGGTAAACACTCAGGGAACTTACCTGCAGCATTCCCCTTGGGCACAAGGCTGGGCATACTTACTCTGTAGTTCACCCACTCCATGATTTTAGTCATGACTGAATAAAAATAAGCTTGTTAATACAGCTAAAAGCCCCAGCACAGCACTTGTGGGGCCAGAAGCTAGGGCTGACCTAAACCCCTCTCTCAGCCTTTGACATTTTGGTGGTTTCTCTTGATTGCTTTGGGTTTTGCAAAGTAAAGGACAGTGAGTAGAAAAACCCCTGCTTATGATAACAAACCCTTCAAAAGCAGATGGGGATGTGGGGGCTGGTGTGTTTTGTGACAGTTGAGTAGACCAGAGCAGGGAGAATCTGAGAAGCAGCTGCTCAGAGGCACTCATTGAAAAGTGGATGATCAGTCACAAGAAGACAAAAAAAAGGGAGAAAGAATAAATGGGGAATCCAAGACATTTATGTCTAGTGAGAGGTATGTGAAAAATAACCATCTGAGGCTGTGAGTGGATGAAGAAGTGGAAAATGCTAGAAGGGGATCATCCTTTTAAATAAAGGGCTAGATTTTCTCATGCCAAGAATGGCATAAATCTGGAGGCTCATGTTTAAAATGCACTGAATTTATACTACTGTCAAGGTAGGATCTGAACCACTTACCCGTAATCTGCCTTTCTCAAAATTACTTGTTAGGGTTTTGTCCTAGCATTTACATTTGCTTCTATCTTTAAAGCGGAAACAATGTTCTCACAGCCTAGTGAGTGTACTGTGAGACATTCTTTGGTGGGAAGGAGTAGAAAAAAGTGGCAAAAGTCATGTAGTGTCTACAGTACAGAGCACAGGTACTGGTGGATGAGGAGAATACTTCTAAAAGGAGGCAAAAAAGCTGGAAGCAGTGTGACAGTAGCTGCAGTGTTGTTCCAGAGGTGAGAAAATGCTTTCAGTGAAAGACTTAATGAACTCAGTCTGCCTATTGTACCTAAAAGAAAACTGAGAGATTATTTGATTTAGAGTATAAAGTGCCTCTATAGAGAGAGCTGCTGGTTACTGAAGGTTTATTTTTCTTTAATGTATTGGAGAGAATTACAAAAACTGTGACAGAAAAACCAAACAGATTTAAATGAGTTAGTAAGCATGAATGTTAACAATGAGCATGAATAGGTATTGTGAGAAGATATCAAGGGAAACAATATTTTTCCCTTTCTTGAATGTTTTTCAAATCAAAGGTAGATGCCTTTCTGGAATATTCAACTTAGCTGCATGTAAATACTCATTGTTGGTCTTTCTACAGGATAACTTTACTAATTTCTGTTTCATAAGCTAAACAGATTGAGCTCTTTCAGCTTTTCACAGGAAGGCATTTCCTGCCACCCCCAAATAATGCTTGTGGTTCTTTTCCACACAATTTCCAAGTAGCGTGTGATATACAGAAGGTCACACTGGATGATCTAAAGTCCCTTCTGGCCTTTATATTCTCTGAATCTCTGCCTCTGTGAATTCATTAATGTTTGCAATCTCCCAGAGAGCTGCCAAAGGCAAGCACTATAGAAATGCAAAGCATTGTTGTTACTCTGCAAATTTCCCTTGGGCTTTGCACCGAGCTGGTTGAATGTCGCAGGGTATGTCTGTGTGTATTCCCTCAAATGAAATACCTGCATTCCTCACTCCTGCAGTGCCCTTTCTGAGCTGATTTTCTGCAGCTGTGCTAACAAACAAGTTTATTCCCAAGTTAGGACTCAGAAAAAGCAAATGCAGAGGGGCAAATCTGTGCCTGGAGCCCCAAGCAGAGAGCAGCACGTTGTCCTAGCCCACCGCCTCCCTCCACGCCAGGCAGAGTTATTGTTAGCATCATGCTCTGCTTTCTCCTTGGCTCCAGGTGCCCTGCACATGGCCTCTGCCTGGCTGCAGCACAGCACAACTGTGCAAAACACACAGCTGGCCCTTGTTGGGGGCTTTTTCCCATTCTCTAAAGAGAGAAGAGCTGTGAGGATGCTGCCTTGTCCCCAGGTGTCCAGGGCTACAACAAAGTTGGAGAGCACCCCAAAATGATGCAGGAGATGTTTATTTACTCACATATCATTCTGAAATTGTATTCGTGGCTAAAAGCTTGTTGTATTGCCCATTATTCTTGGAGGGAAGTGTTTTTGGCCCTCAGAAATCTCTTGCGAGGACTTGCATTTATCTGGTTGTAGGAGAGAAGCTGACACTCTGGCCTATGCTTCCAGTCAGTGCTAGCAAGCACTCTTCAAGCCAGCACGGTGGGCTGCTGATGGATGACATACTGAGGAGGAATCCTAGTTTTATTTTTACTTGTTGTATGTACAGAATTACATGGTTATTATATAGGGTGTTATATGTGTGCATGAATGGGTATGTAAGCAGGTACATTGGTTCATATGAAATAGTCAAATCAAATGGTAATAAATCAAAATGCAGAAAATCACAGATAGTTCATGAACTGAAAAAGCCTAGAGTCATCAGATGAGTGTGTTGGCTTTGCTTTTTATCTGCTCTGTGTTTCTGGTATTATATGAAGTGCTGAGTAGTATTTGTGTGCACTCCCCTACCTATCTGACAGAATTAGATTAAACTATGTGTCATAGACACCATGCTATTAAACAATAATGGTGACTCTCCTGCAGCACTTACCTTCGTAGCAGAACAGATGCCTCAGCCGTGAGCGGATTAAGAGGAGCTGGGTTCTGTTCCCAGCTTCTCTCTGAAGAGCAGGCTGAGCATTGCAGGGTGACTGAGTACAGCAGTGTGAGTAGGGTGGCACAGGGGTGCTCATGATGGGGTTTAACATACTTCACAGTTTCACATGCGTCAGGATGAGCTTATTCTTACAGCAAGGGAATGTGATGAACTGTGTATGCTTAGCACTGGAAGTGGCCAAGTGGGGAATTTAAACTTCTTAGCTGTGAGTGATAGACCTAGCCAGAGAACAGCTGGTGGAGAGACTCTTTTAGCTCTAGGGGTAACAGCTTGTGTACTTGGGGGTGCAATAGGATTAGATAGCAATTTCCATCCATTTTGAAAGAACCTTGCTCAGGAGGGTCAGGAATCTGGAGATGTAGGAACCCATAGCTCCCTATTTGTTACATTATGTTCTAATTTAAAAAAAAAAGAGCTTTTGGAATCAAATTTGACCTGAATATAACTCCATTGGCTCCTGCATTCTTACACTAGGGATTAATTTGGCCCTTTCTACTTTTATGTAATGAGCTGATTGCCACAGTATCTTATCCTTGTTACACAATCACCCTTGTCTGGCTGTGTCCCTGGGGCATTCTGTGTGTGTGTTTCTAGATCCAGGGTCTCACCTTCACTCACTGTGTTTAGTTCTAGAGCCTCACCCTGACTTACACTGATATTTTTTGTGTGTGTAGGCACGCTCACAGTGTGTCCAGACAAGAATATGTCTGTGGGAATTGAGGGGCTTTCTCCTTTGGCTGTCTGTGTCCCTGTGGTGTTTGCTTCTGCAGGGGATAGGGAAAGAGTGAATGGTACTACCAGAGATCTTATTTAAACAAGAAGGAGCATAGGAAAATACATTCTTTATTATTATTCTGTAACAACAAGCCAGAAATATAATATACCTTTAAAAATTTTCTGTCTCATGCCAAAGAAACCTCCATTCAATCATTTTAGAAAATCTTGTCGCTCTCCCTCAAACAGTACGAAAAAAGAAAAAAGGAGTTACAAGTGCCATCTGTTCCCTGCAAGGGATGTGCCTGCCTGTCCCACAGCTGGATGTGTAGGGAAGGGGAGCAGGGGGAGCAGCAGGGGTGTTCCTGGTGGCCCTGGCAGCCCCACATCACCCTGACATGTGTTGGACCTGCCAGCCCCATAAGACCCTTTCCTGAGGGCAGGCACCTGCAGTGTCATTGGAGTAGCTGCCCGCATCCAGGGGAATTCGTCCATGCCCAGCCACACCTGCAGGGACAACAGGAGCTGCTGTCCCCACTCACAGAGGAACCCACTGGCTGGGCACACAAGGAGCACTGGGTCTCATTCTGCATCCAGCATCCCAAAGAGCTCAGTTTCTGCCTGCTCTCTGTTCCCTGCCGTGCCTGTGGGCAGTGCAGCAGCTCCGTCTCACCAGGGCAGGGCAGCCTGATTTCCTGGTGTGCTGGGGAATGGAGAAAGAGCCTGTTTGCAAACAGTGCCATGAAGAGGGCACTTCCCAGTGAGCCCTGGTACTCTGCTCTGCCTTGCAGAAGGACAGGCCCTCATCCTGCCAAACCAAGTATTTGCTTTCCAGTGGCACTCCTCATAGCCAGCCTTCATGTTTCCCAGCAGCACTCAGTTCTCCCCTTTCCTGTCTTCTCCTTTCCTTGGGTGGGTTTCTAAACATAGCAGTCCCTTGTCTAGGGTTGAGATAAATCCAGACTTTCTGCTGTATAAATTAAAACAAAAAAAGGAGAGGATGGGAAAGGTCATCACCAGCCCCACAACACAGGATATAGAAAATATTATTAGCAACAAAGAAAAATTGGTCAGGGCAGGAGGAAGTCACAGGGAAGTGCAGGGAAAGGAGGATTTCACACCCTCTACTCCTGCATTGTCCCCTACCTTCTTCCCATTCGTTTCACCTCTTGTCTGTTCCCTTAAAAACAGTCTCTTTCTTATCACACACACACATACACACACGCGCACACACACACACATAGATCCCATTTGTTTTGTGCAATATGTCACCATTATTTGATGCAAGTAAAATATAGATCTATAAATATACCGCTCTGACTCAAGTCCCATTTCAAGTATGATTGCGGAGTCCAGTATGGTAAAGGGAGAGGTTCCCCTGAGAGGGAGGCTGGGGAGAGGTTTGGATCCAGCAGGCAGAGTCTGATCCTGGCTTGCTGGGAATGTGGAGCAGCAGTAACACGCATACCGAGTCTGCAGTGCACCAGTTCTGCCCTTCAGAGCGGGCTACACTTGGAGCAGATGGGATGGCTGGGGTGGCTGCACAGTGCATGGGGGAAGAGTCCTTCCTCCTCACATTTCACAGCCCCCCTCCTTCTCTTCCTCTTCGTGTGCTGGAAGCAGGAGGAAAGTGTGTGCGCACACCGGTGGGTGGGCTGACTGCTTCTCCCAGTTCTTCCTTCGTGGCAGCCTGATCTTCTGCTTCCCTGAAGAGCATCCTCCTCTGCCCCATGCATCCCTGTTGAAGGGAAGTCATGCTAAAACAGTCCAGAGCATCCCGCCTCGCTGGCTCTGATGACCCTGGACAGACCAGGAGGGATTCTGCCACTCCAGGCTTTGAATAATGATGTCGTGTGCCCAGGGTCAGTATGAGCACCTGTCTGGGACCAGAAGGAGTGAGGAGCCAGCGTGCATTGCTTGCACAGGGATGCAGTCATAGCAAGCAGGAGGGCTGTGAGATGTCCAACAGCACTGGGATTCAGATGGAGCAGGTGGAAGAGGTGATGTGCCCTGGCAGGGCCCCCTGCAGAGCAGGCAGGGCTCTGAACACAGGTTCCTCGAGAAACAGCCTGCAAAGCTGGGCTGGCTGCCAGCTTGTTTCCTGATGGCAGGGATCACACCATCCACAGGCGCTGTGGATGCACGACCTCCGGTGTCATCTTCCTCACCCAGGAATACCCACTGTGACGGGTTAGAGCAGGTTACCATGGCAATGTGTGCTCTCCCCTGGAGACAGCATTTTATCCCACTGCCAGTGATACAAAATGAGTCCTTATGTTGAGTTCCTTTCATGTTTTTTCCCCTCTCACTTTTTTTTTTTTTCCCCTGTCAGGTCAGAATGAGCTAAGACTAATAGGAGGCACTGCAGTCTGAGGGCTTTAAAAATCTGGCTGGGGGCAGTCACCCTACATGACAGTGGCAGTGTGCATGGCTGTGTGGGTGGGCAGCTGTGGGTGTCACTGAACACGCCAGTGATGGTGAAGGGTGTGCATGTGGGCTCTGCTGCCTTCCAGACCCTTCCTGGGCTCTCCCACATTTTCCATGCTGTGCTCCAGGTTCCAGCCTTCACCTCAAGACCCTCCAGAACTCTGTCCACTCTTTTTGGTCGCCGTTGCTGTTCTTCACACAGTGCTGGCTCCTGTGCCAGCCATGGCAGCTCCTGGGTTATGTGACTTCTTCCCCTGACACCTTCCCCTAGGCTCACACTACTCAGTACAGCTTACTCTCCTGGTAAGCCACCTCCTCCTCTAGTCTTTCCTGATGACCCACTTCTGATCTGCCAATCAAACATTTCTAAATGGAGGCTTCATATCCTTACCCTCTCCAGTTATTATAGAAGATGTAAAATAGATAAGAACCCACCTTGTTTTTTTCATGCAGTGTACTTATTTCCACAGACTGGGGCTGTAATCTCAATAACTTTGCCTCTCTCCATCCTCTCCTGCCAGTTCCCACTGGCTCTGCACTATGCTGAGATGTTTTTGTTACTCCTTAGCGGTGTGTGCACGTTTGTTGTCTGAAGCAGAAGGTGATGTGCACTGCTATGATCAGGGTAAGATGAAGTGGCTGGATGTCTCCATGGCTGCATGCAGAGGGCAGGTCAGCATGGGCATGAGTGGTAGCTCTGCATGTGCCGGTGGGTGCCTGGAACTGGGACTGGCTCTATGTGTGTGTGTTGGGATCAGAATGAGTCAGTGTGTGTGTGTACAGGAGGATGACTCTGTGCCTGTGCACCTGCAGCAGATGACATGTGTTCAGCTCAAAGGTTTGGGCTTGGCCAGGAGCAAAATGAGGAACACTGTGCTCCCTGGCAGTGTGTTAGGGTGATACAGCTATCTTTCCACCTCTGAAAGTGAGAAGGGAAATCTCCCACTAACTGTTGCCCTACCATAGGGATCTTGCCTCCCTTCTGATGTAATCTTGGCAGCACTGATTTGTAGGGTAGGCAGCATCTTAGTGTCACATGACAGCAGTGACCTAACGGTGAGGCATGGCCACTTCTGGTGTCCTGCTCCCCACAAAAGGTTTCATACAGCTACTCTCTGTTTGCAGAGAACTCTTGACAGGATACAGGATGACTCAGGACCCAAGCTGAGAGGATGACAGGTTCCCAGAAGGTGCCAGTTGCCTTTGCAGCAGGCGTGTGAGGAAAGTTCTGTGCGAGGGCATGAGGTACAGCAAGCACTCGAGGTCTGACTCTACTTTATTTGTCTGGGAGGGCCCAAGGGTGAAAGGGCACAAAGTGGGCCTGGGGCAGAGGAAAAGAGATTGAGCCAGTTGCCCTGACCCCCAGAAGCATGTTGTACTACTTGGGTGAATGGAGCAATAGCACAGTCTGTCTGGGAAGATGTATTTTGGGAGGACACCCCATGCTTGACTGCTCTCAGGTACCTTATTTCATCGCTGTCCCTTCCTTCCTAGAACAGTTTCACGCCACAGAAGAGATTTGTTTTTGTTCTTCATGTTCGCCTTCTGTGTCACCCATGAGTGGCTGCCTCTTCTTCAGCTCCCGGTGGTACTTGGCCATGAGGGAGGCATAGATGCAGCCATAGGCAGCTGCCACCACCATCATGATGCAGACGATGCCACAGACCACGCCTGCAATGATCACAGTGCCAATAGCCCGGCGCACGCTCACAGGCCTGTACCGCTGTTTCTGAGGGCATCCCACACTGGGCTCCACTTCTGTTTCTGGCCCTGATTTAGATTTGGAAGGAGCAGGGCTGCCTTTAGTGCAAGGTGGGCCAGTATTTTCCAGCACTGTAGAGCTGTTCTCGTCGTCCAGCTGGGAGCAGTAGTTGAACATCTCCATGGGCACCATTCGCATGTCCTTTCCTTTCAGCTCCTTGGGCAAGGTGCAGGCCAGCTGGTCAATTTTCCCACCTGTCCGACAGAGATAACAGGAGTCAGTCACAGCTCCATCCCATACAGAGACAGGGGTTAGATTCTCAGCTGGGGTGAGTTCATGGGCCTCCATTCACCCCTGCTGAAGTATTTTCCCTGCTGAAGCTTCAACCAAGCCAGCTGGCCAGTATGCCTCTGTTTAGGTTGGGTTTGACACTAGAGCTCCTGGTCCATGGTATCTGCATAGGCCAAGACATGAAAGCCCTCTGAAACCATTTAAGTCAGCCTCATACTGTTAGTGAGTTATGTAAGTCTCAGTAGAAGCACTTTAGAAAAGGAGAAATTAAAGGAAAAAGATAGGACCAGGCTGTATCTTCTCAAAAAAACCCCCAACAGATACACATCTCATCTTCTGACAACTAATCTATCTCTGTGAAAATAATGACAGATGTTGAAACAAATGCTTGAGTGAGTTTGAGAAATCCCCTTGGAAGGGGAGATAAAAAAGCAAACTTACGTCTGCATCCTTTCCACTGACTTTGTGGTATGCTAGTCAAGAAAAAAAAAGAAATAAAAAAAAAAGTGGAAAGTGGCACTCATAGGCTTGTTTGATTCTGCTCCCACAAATGCCTATTTCAGACTGCAGTGTAGCCATAGGCTGAGATAATCTCCTTGCAGCGTGGCTGTGATCAGCAGGGATGTGACAGCTGACTGTTGCTAGCTGCATGAACCTATTCATTGGTTCCAAAAACAGAAGGTCAGGCCTTTTCTCCTCACTCTTGTAAAATGTGCCATCTTTCTTTGAGTTGCAGCTCCTGAAAGCATGTCATCCCATCAGCATTCCTGATAAGTGACATATACCTTTCTAGTCTTCTGTATTTCAAGGAAAATCTAGAAATACAAACTTGTCAAAAACTGCTAGATTTGAAATGCTGATTTTATAGCCAGTCTGACTTGGGGCCTGACTTGTTAATTTGAGCTGTAGGTTGGGTTCTCCAATATGAGTTGCAGTGTTTTTCCTAAGTGTCACTGTTTCCTAAGCTGCTTTTTTTTGGCAGAAAACCTGGTGCATTACAGCCAAATCTGACTTGTAATTCTCTCAGTTTACGAAAGAGAATGGGATAGTTATTTCCAAGTGTGAAAAGCATTTCTTCTCTTTAGGCAGAAAGAGTGAGGTGAATTCATAATCCTAAAATTTTAATGTTACTTATGGAAATTTCTTTCTTCTCTCAAGATTTGAAAAAAGAGGAAATAGTTCCGATTAGAAACAAAACAAGTAAATAGGAGATCTAGGGCTGCTGGGAACTTGACAGACTGGCAGTGCTGCTCTGTGAAGGTGCAATGGCACTACACTGCTCAGGGTCCTCATGCTCTTTGGCTGAGACCTGTCCTTCAGGTCAGCTTGACCTGCCGGTTGTATCTGCTCCTGTTTCTGCCCTGCCTGCCTTTGATGCCTTTCCTGGAAGAGCAGCACTCCTCCTCTCCCTCCCAAAGCGCCGGCACCCACCTCGGTAGGAGAACCACTCCATCCAGTGCTTGAAGTCTCGTAGGTTGCAGTCGCATTCCCAGGGGTTATCCCCAACCTGGAGCTGCTGCAGGCTGGTCAGAGGCTCGAAGGTCACCCTGTCCAGGCTCTGCAGGCGGTTGGACCTGAGCGAGAGGGAGCGCAGAGCAGGCAGATCGTCAAAGATGCCCGAGGGAATCTGCGCCAAGCCGTTGATGGAGAGGTCTAGCTGGCGCAGCAGGGCCGTGTGCTGCAGCAGGTCTTTATCCAAGGCCCTGATGCTGTTGTTCCTCAACTGGAGCTCTGTGAGGTTCCCCAGGTCACTGAAGATGTTCTGAGGGAGCTGGTCCAAGAAGTTGTTGGATAGATCCAGCCTCTGTAGAGCAGAGAGGTTGGAAAACACTGCACCTGGCAGGATGCTGAGTTTGTTGTTGAGAAAGAGGAAGGTCCTGGTGTTTGTGGGGATGTCTGAGGGAATGGAAGAGAGGCCCAGGCCACTACAGTCCACTTCCAGGTTGCCACTGTTACACTTGCAGGAGGAAGGACAAGCAAAGAAGGACTCAGCAGCACATAGTGAGAGCCAGCAGCCAAGCACTGAAAGGTGAAAAGCAGGGAAGAAAGAGGGCATGGATTAGATCAGTGCTCTCCCATCCTCAGCCACCACAACTACAACACAGCCCTCACAGCAGGGCTCTTCACTGCAATGCCCTGAGTGTAATGGGTTTCCTCACATTCCCTTACTGCTGGCCTGCATCCTGACAGCATGACTTTGGTCTTAGCCTGTTTTTTTATGAGCAAGCAAGTAAATAGCCTTCCAGTTTCACAGTAAAGTCAGAACAGTGGACTTTGCTGACACTTTGCTGAAGCACTGGTACCTGTCAGAGGAGAATGGAACAGAGTGGTAGGAGGTGTCACCTCTGACAAAGGACAGCTCTTTCTAAAAAGGATAGAGAGAGGAGGCACCAGGTATATTTAAGAAGTTCCAGTTTTTTAGAAACAGATACATTACTAAAAAGCTTTTAAGAAAAATGAACATAACCTACATTTCAGGTGTGATCCTGCAGTTTCAGTCCTAATATTTGTGAAAGATAAGACCCAGACCTAAGATTCTAAATCAGGGTGTTGTTTGCTTACCATGTTCACAGTGTGTCATATGGGTCTTGTATCCACATTTTAATTAATTATATTACACTACAAAGGGATGACCTAGACAACTGCTAAAAACAAGGAATCCCTTAATCACTGAACACCTGGTACTTGCCATTGCTCTCAAAACAGTTTCTGAATCCCATAGCAACAGCCCCAAAAGTATCTCTGAGTGGCCAGTGACCACCCCAGTGTAAAGGTGGTAACTGGGTACAGATCCAGCAATTGTTCTTATTAAGAACTTTGGACACATTCTGGACTACAGTGCCATGCAAATCATGGGGAGAACCCTGAATCATGGTTTCCAATTGGGCAGAAAACAGACATGTAAAGAACACTTCAAACCACATCTGCCCCCAAAATTACCCCCAACAATGGCACGAGGAAAAGAAGTGTACTGTGTAACTGTGAAAAGCTGTGTCAGGAAAAAGGTTAACACACACACACACAAACACACACACAAACACACACACCCCTTTTCTCCTACACTGCCTCAAAGTTAAGGATGGACAAACCACAAACCAGCATTTTTTAGAGCTGCTCTGGATTGCAGACATGGGTCCAGATCCTGCCAGTGCACTAGTTACCAACCTTCCCTGGGAGCCATTGGCTTTTCAAGCTCTCATTTTTTGTGACAAAGAAGCATTATCAACAAGAAAGCAAGCTTTTTGCTTCTTGTCATTAGAGGAGTGGGAGTTATGTTTAAGCAGACTATGTAAAACATTTGCATCCTTCATCTTAGTTCCTTTTGTGGAATTGAGATCTCACAATGAATTCCACTATTCTCCAATGTGGGAAGCAAATTCAGCTCCCTCGCAGTTTTTAAGGTGACAAGTTTGAGCATTTGACTAAAACTGAGGCAGGTTTGTCTGTACATCATGCCTGTCCTCTCCCTTTCTCACTTCAGAGAAGGCAGTCACTTGGGTTGGTAGAGTCTTTTTAGGGGTGAATGGTAGCTAAGGGGATGCATTTATTGTCTAGCCTTCCTGAACTGGCAGTCAGGTTCTCCTGCCCTACTTTTCTTCAAGGAGCCAACAAGCAGGTGTTTTACTTCTTAATCCTAAAGGAATTGTAAAAAGACTGCCACAAGAGAGGGAGCCAAAGGAGACCCATGCTGTGGAGAAATTCTTCCTGGAGCAGCTTTGCAGTCAGCCGTGCTCTTCCTTTCTTCCCTTTTGCCATTCTGGAGATTAATCTGACCCACAGCCTAAAGTTTTTATAGCAACTTCAGTCAGCATTGTGCCTTCATACTGCAACCCTGCCATCCTGCACACGGCAGGTTTTGTGTTCCCAGTGATCCTTGTGAGAATTGGCACATTTGTGGTCCGGTAGTCTAAGGAGAACTAACCCATTTGAATACTAAGCGATGTGACTTTATTAAGGACCAAGGGATAAATGGTCAGAAATAATACATCAGCTCTCACTTGTTTCATCTGTCTTTTGCAATTCTTCAATAATTTTTTACCATTCCTGCAGTTGAGATCTCAGGCGTACATCAGCCCAGGCCATGGATCCTTATGGTGAAATGGAAGACAGATCTTTACCCAGAGCACCTCGGTGCTTTCTTGTCATGCAGAGGCTGGGGCCCACAGCAGAAATTGCCATGAAAGTAGATCATAGTCTGTGGACTACTACAGTACAGGTACAACTGGCTGGCTGATACTTAATTCTGTTCAGAATACGTCATACTCTTGTTGTAGGGGAGAGAATTAAAAGAATGAGAGCTAGACTGGGGAAGGGAAAGAGCCATGAGTCATTCAAGTGACCCCCGTCTTTTCCTGGATGCTTAACAAAAGCCCAGTATTAATAATAGATTGGCAGCTGTGATGATGAGATAACAGCTGCTTTGTGCACCAAGAAAGGCAAGAGCAGCCCATGTGTAATGCTATCCAGGTGGCATTCTGTTCAGAGCTTATCTCTCAGAATGCCTGGCTGCCTGCAGCACCGACTGGGTGGCTGTGGGGTTCCACCAGTGTGTGTGCTGGCAGTGGCTGGCAGGAACAAAGTCTCAGGCAGCTGGCTGTGGTTGTGTTCAGGAAATGGATTTATGCCACGCTTCTGCAGCCATGTAGGATATGCCAAAAATGTCTTGTTGTTACCCATATATTGCTGTATGCTTTTGGAAATATTTTGCTGAAATCATACAGAGAAGAGATTTCCTTTTCATTTCCCTGCAAGAAGTGCATCCATGAGGATGTGAGCTGATGCCAGGGAATTCATTGTGTTGGTTAAGAAGCAGCTCTACAGGAAAAAGAGGCAGGCAAGCAATAGACAGAACTTGAAACTGTCTTCCAGCCCTACAGAACAATGGATAACAAGTGTTTTTGTGTTTGGAGAAGATCAAGTTATTCTGTGGGGTGTTTGGTGACTCTAGTCAGTGGCAGAAAGCTGATCCAGGTATATCAGATTAAGCCAAGACTCAGTAGCACTCATTATGAATAATTTACACAGTCTAGTCTGTGAGGATGGATTACAATGTTTGTTTTCTGGAGAAGGAAATAATTCCCCCAGCTTCTTACAGCTGCAGCTCCACATGTGACCAGGAGGGCTGGAACAAGGGAAACCACAGACCTACTTGGTGCCTGGGCATGCAGCAGTGAGGAACACTCCAAGTGTCCCCTTTAATCTGCTGTGTTCCCCAGATGCTTCTCTGAGATGCAGATAAATACCCAGAAGCCCCTCATCACCCTAGCAGTGTCTGGCTCTGCACTCAGGGGCACTGTAGCAGCTGCCCCGGCCCAGTGGGAATATGCACAGGCTGAACATTCGCAATTTAGTTTGAAAGAGAGCTTCTTTATTTGCTCCTTGATTTTCACTACATGTGGCAGTGCCCAGCAGGACAATTCTGCCTTCACATCCTGCATTTCCTTCTAGAATCTGTTATGACTTTTTGCTGTGAAGAGCTGAGAGCCTTGCTCATCAGCCTGTGCATAAATCCCAAGCACAGAGAGGAGTCTGCAGCTCACAGGATACTGATTTGAGAAATGTTCAGGGTGGATCTTTGTGCGATGCTGTCTGTCATGCTGTTTCTCACCTGCCAGGCCCACTGGAATTCAGAAGCAAGCATCACTTGCTGTCCCACTTTAAGCCCATCTTCTGCTTTAGAATATCACTCTCCCTCCCAGCTAGCCTGGCCTCTAAAGGAATCAGGAATTAGTTCAAACATCTCCATTCTTAGCTGTCCCTCTCCCCTGTTCTTAACCCTGATGTGACCTATTTTTTTTCCCATTCCCTTGACAAACAGGAGTATTGTAGCTGGTACCCGAGTAGGCATTACTTACAACAAGCCTCTTGCCACCTCATGAGGAACCTGCTCCTCCACCGGTGGCCAGCACTTGTAGGCAGCATCGTGGTCTTGTCCAGCGTGTCCTCACATCCAACAGCCAGCCTGGCACACGGCCCCAAAGGGAGAAGGAATGACCTTGTAGCCTGCCTGCCAGGTCCTGGAGAGGGAAAGCAGAGCAGAGCAGATGAGATTCACTAACCTGGGTGCAGCACACAGGGCTGAGCTCAGTGCTGTCCTTTCCCTTCCCCAATTAGTGTTTTGCCTTAGAGGCATCAGTTCTGTTTTGGAGGAGAAATGGAGGATATTTCAGTGTCGAAGGTGCAACATTAATTCATTTTGAACCTCACGGTGCAGAAATCAAACCTGATTCACCTAAGTGCCAGAGAGAAGTTTGTGCTTGGATAGCCTGCTCTGGTAGCTACATTAGCCTCATGCTCAAGGTTAACCTGATGAATTGCTAAGGTGACCCTGGCAGGGCAGCAGACTCCGGCTCATTGCTGTCGCCTCCACGCAGGCTGGTGCCACCTGTGCATCCTCTGCCTGACGCACGGCACAGGCTCGCTGCGATCTGGCTACCAGCGGCTGCCAAGCTCCTTCTCCCCCGCTCCTCCTCCTCCCCCTGACTCCACCACACCCCTCTCCCCCTCCTTCCCCCCCACCCCATGTCGTATTCCCTACCAGCTTCCTGTCTGTTTTAAGGTAAAATGGATGTGGTGGCTAGAGCAGCACAGCTTCAGCTTGGGGATTTCCCACTGCAGCAGCTGCAGGAGCTGAAGAGCAAGTGAGCCTCAGAGGAAAAGGAGAAGGAAGGACCTGAGGCGAGGGAGACTGAGGGGGAGTGTTGTAAAGAGAGGAATTGCATCTTAATTAGTAGAAGGAAAAATCCTCAGTCTAATTAGAAACCCAAAGACCATAAACTCTCCCCTGACAATAAGTGACTGACAACAGGTTTCAACTTCCGTCCCGCTTCCCTTTTGGATACAAGGAGGCAGGAAAAATGGAAACACCACAAACCCTTCTGTCCCCCTGCGTACTCTCTGACGTGCCACCCACAGTCACAGCAGCAGTTTGATGGACACATTTCAAGCAGAACACAGAAATAAGCTGTTCTCCGTTCCCTCTGAGGGGCTCTGACAAACATTCACAGCGGCTATTTTAGCTGGGTGCTGCACTGCCACCAGGACACTCTCCCCACACACGTGCCAGGTGCCTACCCTCCCCCAGGCTCCCAGACTGATTTAATTTACATGGGAATGTAAACCACCAGGAAATATAAAAATTAGCATCTTGAAAATTATGTGCAGGTTCAGTACTTAGGCTAACACATTTGGAAGGCTGTTTAGATCGTTTGCCTAAATGCCAGTGCACCAAATGCCTCTCATGGTACAAAAAACAATTCAACCTTCATCCCCTGCAGCCCCCCACTCCCCAAACTGAGCTGTAGCCCTTTCCCTGCAGTCCCCACTGAAGGAGAAGCTGCAACAAATAGCTGTCCCCATTTGGTGCTTGCGCTCGACCTGACTGTGGAGACTTTCAGCCTCCCCCACAGAAACGTCTCCATCCTAAAAGCCACCCCTGAAGTCTCCTGTCCCCGCCTGTCCATATGGAAAAGGAGAATGAAAAGCTGCAGGCACTTACCTGGAGGGGTTCTGCCTGCAGCCACTTCCACCCGACTCCCCGGACACTGCCCAATTCCAGCCTCTTCCTTCCCTCTCCCTCCTTGACTTTCACTCCCCAGCAGCCGGCTTTCCGTGTGCTCTATTTAACTCCCTCCAGCACTGGAATAAACGGCAGAGTTAAGCTGACAGCCACAGAGCCTTATCTGCCTGCTGGATAGCGCCAGTCGATCAGCTCCAAATCCTGTTGCCAAATGATCACGTCCTTGCTCTCAGCATCAGGGGCAGCCGCCTGCCATGCTCTGCCTTTCCCTCTTCCCCACCTTCCCTCCATCTAACTTTGTCAGGGTTATAGATAGCTCTGTTCCTTGTGCTCTTGCCTTTTGGCTCTGTTTTGTAACACCCCATCTGTATCAGCTGGCTTGGTTCCAATTAGGGGGGCTAAGCAATTTAAAAAAAAAAAACCAACAAAAAAAACCCCCTAAAACCAGCTTCCTTGGGTGCTTTGTGATGGGATTTCCCTCTGCGATGTCCCCTCAGCCCAGGCCCCTGCTCAGGCCATGCACTGGTGTCTCTCCCGCCATGCTCTGTACAATTTATCCATGCTGTCCCCAGGCAATGATGGGGGCCGAGGGCAGAGCTGGCACACCTGAGCATGAGGATGGGGACAGGGTCAGGGTTTCCACCCCTGGCTCCTTCTCCCCTGGCAGGGCAAGTCCAGCTCTTGCACTCATTTCTGGTGCCTCTTTTCCTCAGACAGCATCCAGACTCAAGCAGAGAGTGCAGGGTGGGAGGAGCAGCCATGTATAAATAAGCCTTTTCCCTATGTTTAGAATTTATTACAGTGCATAGTGATTAACACCTGTTCAGGCTTTAATGCTGTCTCCTGCACTGCAACATGCACTGAGATGGAGGGGCCTTGATAAACCCAAGATTATTTTAAAGCATGTCACATATATGCCACACTCCCCACTCCATAGATAGCAGCCACCCTGTGTGCACTTATACACGTGTTTCCAAGACTTAAAAGCAGCTACCTTCATGTAAAAATGCACAGAGTCACCAGCCTAGCTTGCATTTACAAATGTGAGCACGGAGTTGGGCTTGCACATGTGCTGGGGACTCTTCTGTAACCCATATTTATGAACCTC
The DNA here is from genome assembly GCA_009812075.1 of Sialia sialis. Lineage (NCBI taxonomy): Eukaryota > Metazoa > Chordata > Aves > Passeriformes > Turdidae > Sialia > Sialia sialis. The sequence goes on from VRYO01002253.1 coordinate 15,223,160, forward strand.
CATGTCTTCCACAAAGCTGCTTGCTTCTCCAAGCATACCATATGCCAAGGTGGCAGAGCAGTAGATTTGGAATGTGTGGAGGTTCTTGGCTGCTGAAAGGTGAGGGTCAATGAGCTTCTGCATTTATACCTTGGAGAAGTATGTTCATGGAAAATTTTAATTCCAAAGATCCAGAAAAAAATATAGTTTCTCCTACGCATCTACTGCCCATAAGAACATTATACTCTTAGTGATTAATATTCCATAGTCAGAAGAGAGCAAGGAGGCAGAGAGGATTTTTAAGAGTTTCTTATTTAAAGGTTTCCTCTGACATATCTAGAATTCTGACTTAATTAGCAGTTTTCTTGTGGCCCAAGAGATGCCTTCTGCTCTGCAGAGCACCAGGCCAACTGCACTCACTGCACTGGGAAGGTGTAATCGTGGGGTAAATAGCACCTGCCTACACCTCCAGCCTCTCCAGAGCAGCACCAGATGTGTCTGGTTGCTTTCAGGAACTTTTCCAGCAGCGAGCACTCTGCCAGACCTAGGAGTGCTCCCTGTGTGCCCCCAACTCAACAAGAGAGGCACTGTGCCATCTGTTCTGAGCTTGTCTGGAATTGCTTGGATGTGGGGGCTGAGGCTGGTCAGCATTGCTGGAGCTCTGAATGCTCTCAAGTCCCCCAGGGGCTCCACATTAATCTTTCTCATGGGCTTTCTAGATGGTTGCTTCTCCCTAGAGCAGCATGTCAGCTGAATGCCCTGTGATGATCCATGGGGCACAGTGGCCAGAGCTTTCTTCCATGTGCTTGGAGTTGAGTGTCTTTCCACATTGTGGAGAAAACAGGGTTGCCTGTGGGGCTGGTGATGGCCTTTTCCTTTTACTGCTTCAAATAGGACAGTAAGAGACAACTTTTTTCATTTCAGCTCAAAGCAACAAAATGAAATCATCCGTTTCTGGCCCATGGGCTCCAGTGGCCAAAAATACACCGAGCTGAAGTGCCACTTGGACATTTGGCCTGCTGTCAGAATCTAGAGGACTCTCTAATGAGGATTCCCCTAATTAGATTGAACAGTGAACCTTACTGCTGGGGGCAGGGGAGGGAAAGAAGCGGGCGATGCAGAGGGGATTGTAATGACTCTGCAGCACTTGCCAGGGCCTAAAAGCTGTGGCAGGGACTATTCCTTTCTTGTGCCTGCTCCTCTGTGCCCAGACACCAGTAATGTTTGCAGTATCACTCCAAAGCCATAGCTTTTGTGGGGAGGGTTCCAAGGAGCATGCTAGGAGAGTGGGGAGAGTTTCAGTTTACTGCATCCACATGCTGGCTTAGTAACTCTTGCCAGTTCTGTGTCACCTTCTATCCAAAGCTTGCCATGTGCTCTATGAATGGCTCTTGCCATAGTTGTCAGGTGGTGTTATTTTGTGTTTAGTGACCCCCAGAAGTAAGGCTGAGGTAAGAGCCAATAGTGTTTCTGCTCTGGGTAGGTGGATAAATCTATCCCATTCTCCAGACAGCAGCACTGAGGCTAGAGACACAGGTGACTGTGTCACTAGGATGGAGCACTGTCAGAAGCAGAGCCCAGCAACCTCTGTCTCTGCTTATATCTCCAAGTCCCTTGCACTAGCCCTTGGATCATGGCTGAGGGATCAGACTTCGTTAACAGCCTGGCTTATGAGCACTGGCAGGGCATGTGGGTGACCTATATTACAGAAGGGTAGGTAGCAGAGACTGCAACAGATGCCAGCAATAAATTATCAGAAAGTATTCAAGACTTTCATCCCTCCCCCACACTCTCCTTGATGGCAAAGTCTCTTTCCCTTTTCCAATGCTGAATTGCTTTAGTCTTTATCAGAAAGGCAGCAGCATGAGGGAGGGCATGGAGGACGCTTTAAGGAGATTATCTTCTTTCCTTCCCCTTTCCTTGTTGCTTTTAGGATTCGTGTTTTATTGCTATCACCCCATAAAGGAGGGGGACAGTGGTACCCCAGCATTTAGAGACTAAAGCATGTTGTTGAGTGCATGTCCCTCCATCTGCCTGTGGTGGGGTAAGTGGCAGCAGAATCTGTGTGGCCTGACCATCACACCACAAGTGGCTTTAGAAGGCATGGAGACTCCCCTGTTCTTAGTCCCCCAACGGACCTGTTAGTGCAAATTATTGATCCCAAGAGGTCACATTGTCTCAGTGGCAGCCCCTCATTTATCATCTCTTTGGAATGCAGAAGCACTCAGATGGCAGAGAAGCTCAGCAGTGCTGTCAATGCCTGTCACTGCCCCAGTGAGCTTCCAAGCTAAAGAGCTGGGGGCTTCATTTGCAGCGCCTGCTGATGCATTAACACATGTGTTCAAGATTCATTAGTGTTGTGCTGTCACAGTCAATGGAAAGCACATTTTAAATTCATACGAGAAACCCAGCTGCCCTCTGACATGCAGTGATCAATCACAGCTAAGGAAAACACCTCACACAGAAACCTGTAAAGCAAGTAGAAAAAGTGTAAAACCCGCTTGGTCTTGTAAGGGACTCTGCCACATTCCTGGCCTGCTGTGAATAAAAGCCTCATCTTTTTATCTGTGATCTGAAAAGGTCAAAAAGCTTCTGCTTTTTTTGGTAGATACCTCTGAAATGCAAATGTGTTGATGGTAAAAAATGTTTCCTCCTCAGGACCCTCCATAAAGATCAACTTTATCCCCATTTCATGGAGGGGTAAACTATGATGTAGGTAAACCTGGCTGCTGATGTTGGCTGGCTGAAATTGTAGTGGCCTTGCTTTTGATGCTTTATCATTAGTCCACATCAGCTCCCCACTCACTCAGGATTTTCAATGCTGTCAAGTGCAGCGTTTGCACTTGGGCTTGTAAATGCTCTCCTGTCTTGCAGACAATATTTGTCGACTTTATCAAAGTTACACAGAATAAAGGATTTTGGGCCAGGTTTTCCCAGTTTCCTCACAGACTTGTGGCAAAAACAGGAGAGAAGCTGGTTTTCTTGATTCCTCATTCCCAATCTTAAGCAGAAAATGCTATTTGCATCCCAAGCCTCCCTGACCAATGCACGATAATGAGACTGGGAAATTCTGGAGGAGCTGGAAATACCAAGGACATAAAGCCAAGAATCCTCTGAGAAATACAGAGCATCAGAAGAGGAGAGGGTAGCACTGCTGGGAAGGACCCAGATTGCTGTGGAGATGTGGAATTCCTTGGGAAGCTGTGGAAGCAGGTGGAGGGAGCGGGATATCCAACCAGGAGTGACAGGAAAGTCCCAGCACAGTGAGAGTGCAGCATATGGAGGAGGCCCAGAGCAGCAGCAGGAGGAGAGCTGAGGGGGCAGTTGACAGGAAGAAATCCAGCCATGTGTGTGCCAGCATCTTCTCCAAGTATTACTGAACACGACAGACCACGTGCACGTTTCCTCCCTGCAGAACGGAGGCAGCTCAGAAGGGAAGCGGGTGAGGGAGTGGGAGAGGGGCTCAGAGGAGGGACACGTGAGCTGACTTCCCAGTTCCCTCCTCTTTTTCTTGCCACAGGGTGATGTTGTTGTTCTTCTCACGCTGTTGGCAAAAATTGGTAACCAAGTGAGATGTGGAGGGGGGTTCTACGTGAAGGTTGAGATAACATTTTCTGATCCAGCTGGGAACAGTTGGCTGTGGGTGGTGGCTTGTCACCAGCCCTGCCAGTTCTAATCCAGATCCCAGTTTTTCTCATTCTCTCAGCTGTGAAGAGTCTTCCCTACAACTTTAATTTCCTGCAGGGGTTAATCCCATGGTCAGTGGTAGCTCAGGCCCTTAATCCTTTCGCTCAGTCCCTTGACAGAAGAACTGCAGCCACTCCTGCCCTGGCAGGTCTGAGGGAGGCACCCTTCTGCTCCCAGTTCCTCCTCTACACCCCACGAGCATTCTCCAGCTCACTGGCATTTAAAATGCTGCTCCCTGCTTCCTGGCAAGCCTACCCCGGGGGTGTGGGTGGGTGGTACAACCAGGAAAAGGTTGCAGGAAGAGAAGATAGCTTGGTGGGAGAATCCTGGTGCTCTGGTTCTCATTCCCATCACTACTGCGCTCACAGATGTGTTCTGCACTTCTTGGCTGGACGGTGCTCTGAATCCCAAGGTCTTCTCTTTCTTGTTTTTATTCGGGTGGTATTTGAGAAGGAAGGCATGTATGGGCCCATTGTGAAGGATTCTCTGTGGGGTCAAAAATTTTAACACGGCCCAGCACCTTCCCTGGCTCTCTTACTTAGAGTCAAAGGATGCAGCAGATCTATAAGAGGGAAGGTGCCAGTCTGAGATGAGATGAGATACATTTGCATGCACAGAGTAGAAGATGGAGGTACATCAATTTAGTATCAAGACAGGAAAATGTAAGTTTTTAATCAGTATAAGCTCTGTCCCTGGAGTGGTAGGACAGATGTCTATTGAACAGCATGACCAGACTGCCAAATCAAGGGGCTCCCAGATCAATACCAAGAGACCCCTGTTTACCCCCTTATGGGAGTCAAGGCACTTCAGCCATGAGTCTTTCTCTTTGTGGCTTCTCATTCCAAAACTGAGGCAAGCTTTTGCAAGGCCGAGTGATCCCTTGCACACAAAATGCCCCCACTTGCTTTTTTCCCATCACTCATTTCTGCATTAGCCCAAGAACTGGGTTTGCTTTTTTCGTTGCCTGCATGTTGAAATACACTGGCCTTCCTTATGCTTGACTCTTGTTATTCTTTCTTCTGGTGGAGAAGCCAGCCTGATGAAGAACTGCTGCCACCAAAGCTGCTCCCCCTTTTCCTCACTCGCCTTGTTGGCTGTGCTTCCCTGAGGGCCAGGCTCCCAAAATGAGCTGCAAGGGTAGTGGTTTGTCACTTTGGCAACTGGAGCAGGAGGAAAGAGAGGATGTAGAAAACTGGAAAAATTGAAGAATTTAACTAAGGTCTCATGAGGCTGTGCCCTAGGCATGTCCAGAGGGGCAGGAACCATCCATGCCTGCACAGTGGTGAAGCAGAGCACAAGATGCTGGCAGTAAAAATTCTCTCAGCTCTTATCATAAAGGAATCAGCAACCCAGCATGCACATAGCTCCTGGCAAACCTCCTGGGGAAAGGCTGACTCTCATCATTCCCACATAATGCATTTGTACTGGACTCTGAAGGAGACCTTTTTCCTGCCTTAGTGGGTTGCAGAGGTCTGTCTCAATTGGTTTCCACTGTAGCACAGGGTTGCTGGTGCTGCCTCTAAGAGCCTGGAGCTGCTCTGCTTCCCCTTCGCCCTCCATCACCTCCCCAGAGCATCCAAGAGGGGAAACCCTGCAAAGTCCACACAAACTACTTGGGATCTGGGCTGCTGTCTTCAGCTCCAGGGGTGCCAGCAGATCTCTGGGACACATTTATGCTCTTTGCAAGCTGGGAACATTGCCCACAGCTCAAAAAAGACGTGGTGACAGCTCTCTGAACCCAGAGCTCCAGCCAGGATCTTTGGGTGCATCTGGGTTAGCACACACAGATCATAGCCTTGTGCTGCAGAGCTTGCTGAGGCTGAGGAAGGCTGTAAATTTGATGTGATTTTAGTTTTCTATGGGATTTGCAGCCATAGAAGAGATACCTTTATGGCAAAGTTGACATCCCACTGAAATCACTAGAAGTGGTGTGGTGAGCAGGGCCACCTTCAGCCCCTCTGTCCCCACACAGGCACCTCACAGCAGAGTCACAGCAGCACCTCACCCTGCTTTGGACAGCCCTGGCACTACAGAGTCTCACCAGGAGGTGAAAGGCGGCCCAAAAGATGAGTGCCAAGCCAAGTTGCCTTTACCAGCTCATCTCTAGACTCAGGGTGAAGTCTTGCTTTTTTATCCCTTGTGTGAGAGCATTGTTCATAGGGAAGGAATCTTCCCAGACTCCTTGAAGTGAGAAGGAGCATGGGAGCAGGACATGTTTTCCAAGTAACAGCCTTTTCTTGCAGTCAGTCCAGAAGTTCTGACTTGTGTGGCTTTGCTGTAAATTTAAGTCTCAGTCCTTCCTGTGGTGGGCATAGGGCATTGCAGAGCATAGATAATAGACAGTCTTTTGTTTTCCTATTCCTAAAAATATAATGAGGAAATTGTAATTTTCATTAAAAGAAGAGAAAAAATCCCCAAATTAAAAGATAGGCTTGCAAAGCCAAGGACTTAAATGTGAGCTTAAATGTGAGCCCAGCCTTCATTCATCCACTTGCATGGATGCAGCACAGCGCTGCCTTTGCTTACCCGACCAAGTACTATTTCTTTTTTCACTGTCCCATACTCAGTGCAAAGGATACATGGTAGTCAAGCTAACAGTGAGGATGGTGTAATAAATAGGGCTGTTTTTATAGGGTCAGAATTAAACATTAAACCACAGTTTTGGCAGGAGGCCACAGTCTGTACATTCCTAATTTTGCGGGTGCCCAACACGAGACCCTAGGGGCCATTTTGCAGAACTGCTGAGCACTCACAGCTGTTTTTCCAAAATGCTGGCAGCAAACTGGTGCAATATCAAGGACTCAGTAGCACTGAGAGCCAAGAGGTCCTAGGCTCTGGCCCTGCACCTGCTGCTCTGGCCCTGCACCTGCTGCTCCTTCCCCGTCTGGCTAAAAGGGGAGTCTCTTTTCCCTTCAAAAGCCAGGAAAACAACCACTCTCTCTTGCCTCATCAGGAGCATAAATTCTCTATCATCAGCTACAAGGCAACTGTAGCTGCTAACATCCTCAGAACACCACAAGACAATGAATAGTGATGTATTGCCTGCAGGGCTTGCTTGGCAGGCAGTAAACAAATAAAACAGGCACATATTTTGCAGTACCACAAAAAAAAAAAAAAAAAAATAAAAAAAAAGCCCCCTGCTTCACTCCTTGAGCACCATGTAGCCAAGTACCCTGAATGAAGCAGCTCATGAAAATACAACATGTGATCCTACCAGTCAGCACTGCAACCCAGTGCAAGTGGCACACTGCCTCCAGTATCAGTACCAGTATTTCCTAACTTTCAAGTGCTTGTTTTTGCAATATGAATAATGTATCTCACATAATCCAACCCCTCACAGATCAAACAACTTTTCCTTCCATCTCTTGAGTCTGGAACTGAACTAGTTTATAGAAAATATCTTCTTACTGTTATCATACCCTCAATCACAGGAAGCTTTTTAGTGAGCCAGCATTTTAGTAAAGCCACAGCAGGAAAAAGGTATTTGTGACAAGGTATTTCCTTGCAGCAGGAGGAACATCCCAGAACTCCCATTCCTGCTTCTTTCCACTGGGAACTGAGTGTGTGTCATGGTGCAGCAGGCTGAAGCATTACCCAGCTGGCAGGGGCATCCCAGTATGGTCATCTGAGTTATGGTTTGAGCCACCCAGGACTGGGACAGTTGTCAAGCAGCGTAAGCAGCTGCTTGTAACCAAACATGGCAAGTGAAGGAAACTGCCTGCTGTGTCTTTTGACTCAGCAACAGGCAAGAGTCACCGAAGAGCTACCCAGAAGAGCTACCCACAGGCTTGAACCTCTCCCCACCCTGTTCCAGCCTTTGTTGCTTCCTGAATGCTCCTGTCCAGGTATCCTTGTGGCCCCATGCTGCTGCTGACCCTCGCAGCCCTACTGAGACACAGCTCTGCCTTCATCAGGCTTCTGTGGTAGAGAAGAGCCTAGAAAATCCTTTCTGCATCAGGCTTAAAAAAAAACGCCAGTGGAAGGACAGGAATCTGGAGTAACTCTTAAATATACCTGAACCGAGATAGCTAGCATGTGACATTCACTTTGCTGGAGGAAAGGGTAAAGCTATGATCTGGTATAAAAATTACATAAGAAGGCTTCCCCTTTTCCCTTTGCAGAGAGCCCCTTTGCTCAGGATTAACTGTAATTCCTCCAAGTGGACAGGATGCACTAACAGAGGCAGCACTGATGACAGGGAGACAACTCCCGCAAGCCTTTCACTCATGGGGAATAATGCCTTTGCAAATGTTGTTTGCCCACAGCAGTTAGAGGAAGATCCACCCCCACCCCCCAATAGACCTGAGCAGCAAAGCTTAGAAGAATAATGGTCTGCAGTTCTGGAAGGGCTCCCTTCTCCTTAGTGCTAGGAATGTTCCCTGCTTTAGGACAAGTCACTGTCTGTATTTAAGGATTCCTATCTTTTAAGCATTTCCTTCTCCTGCAGTAGCAGCTGCTTCAGTCCTTCCCCTAATGAGATCTTAATTTCTCTCTCCATCCTTGAGTGGCAGGTCAGAGCCCTGCAGCAGAGCAGTGCTGTATCCTGCCTGCTGCCATTCCCATCAGGACTGTGCTGGATGTGGCACATTCAGGTTACCTGACAGTCCATGTGGTGAGCCCAGGGCCCAGCTTGGTCATGACCTGGTTGGAGCAACAGCTTCAAAATACCCTCTCTCCCCAAATCTGGAGAGCTCCGGTTTAACATGTCTCTGTTAATTAGCAGGAGATGCAGGGACAGTAATAAACTGGCTGGGCAGAGGGAGGAGGAGGGGGCAGAATGCCCAGTGTGGGGTGTGTGTGTGCACGTGTCTGTGCATGCGTATGGATGCACACACACAGACACACAGACACACAGACACACAGACACACAGACAGGTTCACGCTCACGTGTGTACACCCCTGTCCATGGTGTGCTTCACCTCAGCCCATTTGGGATCTTCTTCTCACCCTTTTCTCCCAGGCAGGGCTGGAAAAGGCTGTGAAGCTTCTCTGTGCTGTGTTTCACCCACCCCCCCTCAGTGCTGTGCCTTCTACCCAAAAGTTCAGAAATCACAGGCTCGCCTTGCAGAGATGCTGAAAGCAACTTGGGACTTATTTTTCGCTCTACTTGTGATTTGGCATCCTTCACTTCCTGTGGTCATGTACATGAGCACACACATCCACACACTTATAGACATGCATCCCCTGGATCCTAAAGCTAAACCTGTTTGATTTTGGTCTGTACTTCTCCATTTTAAGTTGTTCTTACTGAGACAGCTGAGTCCACAATGATAGCCATCAGAGCCATCACGAGTCAGGCGAGTGGCACCTCTCACGGTGACCCCTCTGAGACCCCCGAGGAGGGGACAAAAGACAGAATTCCCCGGGAGCTGCCCGGTCGGGCGTGACCCCAGCACCGAGTTCTCAGCTTCAAAGCCGCACCTGAGCCGCCTGTGCTTCAAGGAGAGCTGCCGCTGCCATTCTCAGCTGGGAGAAGTTGCTGCCGGCTGCCTGCGCTCAAACTGGACTGGAACCGGTAAAAGCAGCAACCTCTGCAGCAGGTTTGCATGGGGGAAATCGCTGCCCATTTGTCAGTCTGGCACAAGGGACCCTTGAGCGCTGGGCGGCCTGGCACACGGTGCTGCCCCGGCTGCCACCCTCCTCCCCGGGGAAGCCGCTTCTCGGGGGGGCAGCTCCACTCACCTCGCTCAGCCTGGAATGGGGAAAAAACGCTAAAGGGAAACGTCTCTACTTACCTCTCTCAGGCTGGAACGGACCCTTGCTGTGAGAATGGCAGCTCTCCTAGCTCTCCGAACCCGGTACAATGCCAAAGCAAATCCAGCAGAAAGTGCCTCTTCTCGCGGCTGGACTCTCGGCGGACCCTAGCTGGCAGGAGCCCTCCCTAGCCAGCTGCTTGCCTCGCGTGGAGTGTAGGGGAGCCGCACAGCGAGATGACAGCGTGGGAAAGGGTCTGTAATCCTCCGTAAATAATAAACAGGGGGAGAGAGAAAGAAAGAGAGAGGCGGGAGAGGGAGCGACTGTGCGCGGTGAAGTGACAGCTGGGGGTACATCTGCGATGGCAGCAGCACACGCACAGGAACGCGCACAGACAGTGCAGAGGAGTCACCCCGCCAGGCAGGCAGGATCTGCTCCCAAACACCCAGAGCAAGGAGCTCGGGAGCTTTGCATTCCTCTCAGCGCATCCTGGACAAAGGGCAGTTGCTGTCAGTGCCTCTGAATCCCTCATCCCGCCCTTGCTGCCATCCCTCTCCAGGTGCCAGGGGGGCTCGAGGAGGGGTGAGGAGATGCCAGGACGGGAGGAGCTCCCCACAGCCCCCCAGGAGGTAGATCGGTCAGGCACAGTTTATAAGAGAAGGCACCGAGCGGAACAGTTCCTCCCCTCCCTCCACCTCTCCCCTGCTACCGCTTACGACAATGAACTCGGAGAGAAAGGCGTCAGGATGAGAGGGGACGAGCCCATGCTTTTGTATAGGAGCGGGGCGAGCGGCTGCAGCGATGGGGAGACAGGAGGGGAGAAGCCAGGGGGCTTGGGAGAAAGGCACCCCCTTCCTGCCGATGCTCCAGAGGCAGGGCATTCAACAGCAGAGAGTGCAGCGGTGGGCAGCACAACCCTGGGGTTGTTCCCTGAGGGATTCAGGGAAAATTTGGGGGAGGCTGCTAGGAGGTAGTTGGGATGAGGGGAATGGGTGACAGATTCATTCCCTTGAACTTTGGGTGCAGCAGTGTGTTCAACCGTAGGTGCGTGAGTCGGGTGCAGTGACATCCATCAGTGACAGGCGTTCCCTGCCCTCCCTGACATCTCCTGCTGCTACAGGGATGCAGTAAGCAGCCAAATCCAGCCCACTGCCTCTGCTGGGATTTCTTCTGTGCTCTCCCATGGGCTCCTGTAGCGTTCCCCCCCAAAATCAGACCCCTATCTTGCCTTCTTCCATCTTGATGAATACCTCGCATTTATAAGAATTACTCTTCTGTTGATCTATTTAAACTGCTCCTTCTATCAGGTCCAGTATCATAAACAGGCTGACTTGAACCTGTTATCTTTTTAAGAGAAATTTTTAGAGTACTCAGAATTTCAAGCTACTGATTCAAGATGGAAAATATTAAGAAATAGGGAATAGAGAATGCAAATGGATGGTACGGGCATGGCTATTCTGGTACCTTCCATTTGAATCACAGGTTTTATGTAACCATTGGACCAGATGCCATGAAAAGAAGTTGTGAATGGCAAGGTAAATCTTGATAAGCCCTCTGCAGGATGCAGTCTTGAGACTTTGTTATGCCTTTTTGTTGTGCAGCAGTCCCAAGAATGAAATCTTGGGGAAAGCTCTTTATGTGAACAACATATGGATAATCAAAGAGAGAAGCCAGAGACTGCAGACAGAAAGAGAGGCAAGCAGGGGATGAGCTAATGAAGCAGGCATGCTCAGCAGAGGGATGAACAGGTGGAGGGGAAGGCTCTTCGCTCCACGGAGAGCAGCTCCAGGGAAGGTCCTCTGCAGCCATGGCTTTGCAGGCAGGGTGGGAAGTGGTGCACAGCTTTGGGCTCCACGTCAACACAGGGATGCCTACCTGTGCCAGGTGTTCAGCACCACTTGTCCTCCTGCTTTATTGCATTGCTGGGCTGCTGCAGTGGCACAGGTTGGTTGCATATGAGTAGGAGTAAAACCATTAGCCATGGTCTCTCTAGGGACTCTGCAGCAGCCACTCATCATTTCATGGACCTCAGATCTTCCTGCTTTTGCAGCATACCCTTTGCCACCAGAGCAAAAGGGCTCATTAACAATCAGCTATTCTTTGGAACAAGCACAGAGGAGTTTATTCCAGTTTTTTCCCCTCTAACTTGAGCTATAGCATCATCCCTATCTCAGACTGAATCACTGCTTTCCTCCTTTCTCCTTGACCTCACCAGCAATGTGAAGATGCACAGATGACTGTTTGTTACTAGCACTGGGGGGGTTGGTTGTGGCCTGCTTCTCCTCAGCTCCCATGTCTTACTCAGGTCACCCAGATGTGTGGAAGTTTCTCACAGTTCTTGCCAGTAGCTGCTGCTTTCTGTCCCTGCCACTGGCCACCAGTCCACCCCCCAGGTTTACTTCTTCGTCATGTTGCAGGCAGCTCTGTCCAGGCTGGGTATGTGGTACTTATATCTCCTGGGCAGAAACAAGGATTTACAACCAGGGACTTAGACCTCTCTGAAGGCCAGGTGTTCCCACTGGCAAAACCATGAGTAAGTCTGCATTGAAAGGTTAGTTGTGTAGGTATGGACTCTTCTTCAAGTCTCATGGAAACTGTATGTCCAGGGCAATGCTCATATCCCATTTATGGGATCTGCTCTGATAAGTGGAATGACTCTACCTTGAGATGGTTTGGAAGGGTGAATTTATTTAAAGCTACATACCAGATCAGGTATGTGGGCCTCCTGTGACCAAGCAGCAGCATCACTGCTGCCTGCTGTCATGGCGTGCTGGTTTGTCAGCAGGGGCACCAAGCCAAGCCATGCCTGCCACAGCTTGCTGAAGGAATCTTTGCCCTGTCCTTCCTCTTTTGTTTGCATTCTTTGTCTTGTCTGGTTTGTGCTCTGCAAGGCTTAAGGCAATGCAGCTCTACAGAATGATTCCTTTCCCCCACAGACAGGCAGTCAGGTTCAGTTTACAGCAGGGAGAGCTGGATGAGAAATATGCCTCTGATATAGCGGATTTGTAAGATGTACCAGCAGTAGGAAGGATACTGGTATAAAACACAGAGCTGATGCCAGGTGCCAGGGTCTCTGTGCATGAGACAAGAAAATATACCATTGCATACTCCATATGTATGGGTATGAATTTTTTAATTCATACTCATCTGAATTAGAGCATCAGATCATACTGTTAGCTTAAAAGCACCCACACGGCATAATTCAGATTTAAAGGATCTGTTCCCCCCTTTGAAGCTCCTTCTAATTCAGAGGAAATCTGTAGAAACAGTAACACTTCATCCTCCTGATAGTGGTGTTGTGAAAAAAGGCTCCAGATCTCCTTCCCTGTATTTCTTTTTCTCCCTCACTTGCACTTTATATTCTATTTCAAGGTCCTGCTCAAGGCTGTAATTCCTCCAGAGCTCTTGGATTCGACTAGTTGACACACAGCCTAGTTGTTCCCCATCACTGTGCCAGACTGTGCACGGCTGCACTGGTTATTGTGTGTGCTTGTAGGACCCAGGGACAGCCAGGTTGTCCTGTCAGGCAGACCCTGCACTGTTCCTTCTCCTCTGGAACCACGTCTTAATTCAGGAGCATGATGCTGGGAATAGAAGGGAAATTAAACCAGGAAATTAGGACACACTTCATTAAGAAACACACACACAGTTCTGCTTAGCCCACCGTGCACTAGGCTGGGACCAGGTAACAAATCACTATTCATAGTCAACACCTTCCATCAAGCAGCATTCGTAATTCTGTGCTTTTGTAGTGGCTTAGGAAAAATCTAAATCTCTGTGGTTCCCCCTTGAGACAGGTGGGTTTTCAAATTAATCCCTTCCCCACTGGCCTACTTTATTTCTGATTGATGCTGCGTGGTATAGGAATTGAGGCTGGGGCAATCACAAACATCCATTCTGGCCAGCCAGATCTTAAGGCCAAAGTTCATGCCACTCTTGGGGGCTTTGGGGGATTTTTTAAATTTTTTTTTTTTTTTTTTTTTTTTGGTTGCTGTTGTTGTTGGTCTGTGTTTAGTGTGACAGAAATCTCAGTACCTCAGTGCAGTCAGTGTCCCCTTTTCCTCTCCCTTGCTAAACCTCTGACTCTCACTTGGCAGTCTGACTCGGCACTTACCATTCACACTTGGAAGCAGGTTGCAATTGTGATTTTCATCCCATCACCTTGGGCGAGTACTTACTCCTCTTTTCCTGACTTGTATTTGTCTTTAATGCTCCTCTTTTGATCCTGCCCTCTTTTTGTTTCCTGCAGCGGTGGGTGTGCAAATAAAGCTGGATTTACTGCAACGCAAGTTTTGGATGACCATGCAACAGGTAGGAGCATCAGCAATCATGTAGAGACACACTTGAATGCTCTTCATCAGCAAGGTCAATGCTATGTTAGATCACATACAATGGGATTTTAATGAGGGCTTTTGTGGAATTCATATTAAAAGATTTATGAAGTAGATTAGTTTGAAGTCACACATTTCTGTAATCCTTTGAGGGCACTAATGCGGTGTGAGCCATGAGTCTGTTCTGCAGATGCCGTGGTGACAGTGTCAGCATCCTGGCCTGGCATTAGCTCTGCTGCATGTGACACATTTAATTGTGGAAATATGCTTGCTCTCATTCAGCCTTTCACAAACCTCATGGAAATCTGCAATTTTGGGCACACAGAAAAAAAATCTACTGCCTTCTCTCATCATCTTGCTAATGATAACAAAATACTACCAGCTTGCCAAAATAAAACTTATTTGCTCCAGGGATAAGCTTTTGGTGTTGTCCTAATATTAGATACTCTTCTGGACTGAAAGAAGAGGAATAATTAAAACAACTCCCCTGGTCTGGGGAGCAAGGAAAATGAAACACCTTTCCCTCACCACCTAGGGGCTTTCTCCCCAGACTTTGCTTTCAGGGAGGTCTACTGGAGGGGTGAGCGTAACAGGACTCTAACAGCACACATCAGAAGTGGCTCTCTGCTGTCAGGAGAGGGAGCTGTCATTAGATGGGGATGACAGAGAAGATAGGAGGGCAGGAAGCTGCTCTGTGATGGCAAGAGCATCCTCATAGGTGGGAAATCACATAAACCTAACCTGAGCTAAAAAAGATTTCTGCAAAGCACATGAGCACATCCTGAAACAGCAACATAGAGCTTTTAAAATCCCTCCTCAGGGCCATACCCAGACAGTTCTCACACAAACAAGCCCTAGGTGCTGAGTGAAGCTGGGAGGCCAATTAAAGCAGGGGAAGGAGGCCAGTGTGCCAAGGGGCTGGTAGGTGCTGGTGTGAATAAAGGCTCCATGTGGCTTCCCAGGACGTGAGTGCTGTTGGATATAGGAGTGACTAACAGATTTTGTTTTCTCTCTGTCCTGCCTCACTGGTGCTGTGCTGCTCTGGATGTCCATGCTGTGCTCCCAGCCCAATGACACAGATGTAAGTAGACAAAAGCTGGGGATGGGAGGCATCCTGGCATGCCTCGCAGCCAGGCTTGGCTTCCTAGTTGTGTCATTTGTGTGCCATCATATGATAGGCACTGTCCCTTGTCTGCAGCCACTGGAGAGGGTCCAAACCTGTCACAGGCTGTGTTTGTCTTCACAGTAATTAAGTGTCTTTGGCAAAGCTCACACTGCTCTGGGTCACAGAGACCTGACCACAGCAGGAGGATGCTGTGAGGTAGGCTGGTCTCTGAGGAGGGAGCTGTGCCCATGAAGCAGTAGATGTCATCTCAGAACAACCAGGGAGCACAGGTTCAGTTCTGCCCCATCTCAGGGGCTCCTACAAGCTGCCAGTGCTCTCAAATCTGGGTCCTGGCTGTGATGCTGCTGCTATATGGCCAGCCCAGCACCAGGCACTGCTGGAACTTTTGCAGGTCTGGAAGTGCAGTGGCAGAGAGACTCAGCTATCACACTGCTGAGGAAGATGTGTGACACGAGCCCTTCCTGTGGAAAAGCACTGTGATTCACATGGGATGGTTTCTGTTCTGATGTCTGAACCCTGGGCTCTGTATTTGTTATCACCCAAGGCCATAACTGTGGTTTTTTGTGACCATGTTTCTCTGCTGAGAAGAAGGAACCTGCCAGGGAGAAGCACAAGGCCACCTCTAGGAATACATCCAGGGAAATAAAACTACCATGTGCTGCTTTGTGGTGAAGCAGGGATGGGATGCTGCTTGCAACTGTGGATAAAGGATTTTTTTTTTAAACCATTATCCCTGGAGTCTCAAAAAGCCGGCTGCATTCCGAATGGGAACATGTGATATTGCAAAGCTGTGGGACTGGAAACAATCTCGACCACCTCCTCTGAATTGAACAGAGGGAAAGAAAACCAGTTTTGTTCTGCAAAACTCAAGGGGAGAAACAAACTCTAACTGAAAGTTACAGTCTTGTTGTGGTCTGGAATGGCCAATATACCCTTGTTACTGAGAATCATCCAGAAAGGGAGATGAATTTTATGTCTAAGGTTTTTGAGAAAATAGTGCATAGCTGGCTGAGAGCAGACTTTCTATGTGATGTGCCAGTGTCCTTCCCTGACCCCAGAAAACCTCTGGCAGGAAGAGGACTCCATGCACAGAAAAGGCAACACCATGTCAGCTTTCTTCCCTCTGCTACTGGAGAAAATAGAATTAAAAAATAACACAAAGAGACAGGCACATGCAGCCATGGCAAACTCTCAACAATTATGAAATCAATAAGCACCTGAAGGGCTTTGTTATTACTCACCACTTAACCCCTCATGTCCCCACCCAGTTCAGTGTTGTGAAACACATGTCAAGTCCACTATGCAGAAATTCTAAATGAAAGAAATGGATGGTGCCTTGGGCTACATGTGCACCATTCACATCCTATTTTATCATTAGCTGTCTGGAGAATAAAGAAACCAACAGCAACAACAACAACAAAAAATCCCTGCCTGAGAAGAACCCTGAACTAAAATACCATGCTATGTTCTTAGTCCAGATACTAACAGATGCTGAAATGCATGCTGGTTTCTCCCTGGTGCACAACAGCCTTTGCTTTTGCCCTTTCTTTACAAGTGCCTCCTCTGCTTGGAGTGCACAGGTCCTGCTGGGACTGTGTCAGGGAGGCAGGTGCTGGATCTGAGCCCTCAGGAAAGGGCACGTTGCTCATAGAGGCAGGCAGTTGGAGTGGCTGACCTGAGGGTGGTACCTGTGCGTGCTGTCAAGCTTGTCCCGGTGGAAATGCCAGCTGAATTGTAGGCTGGGTCAGATACTGCTCTGGAACCCTTTAGCCCAGCAGTGCCAAGGGGGAGACAGTAAGATAAGCTCATGCCGTGTGCTAAGGGATGCACTTGGTGGCTCTGGGTGCAGCTGCAGGCTGAGCTCTGGGAGCCCCAGGCAAGAGGCTCTGAACTGGCACTGACCCTTTGCACAACAAAGGGCACCACAGGGACGTGTGGGACAGCCAGGTGCCTACACAGCAGGAGCAGACTGGGACAACCCCAATCACATGCATGGACTGTGAGGGTATAAAAGCCCAGTTTCCTTTGTGTGGGGCCCCTCCTCAGAGGCACCAGCTTGAGCTCTTTCTGTGTTGCTGCGCCATTAATAAATTGCTTTAAGGATGTCTGAGACCCTGCTATGGGAAACCTGGAGTTGAACCAGTAAGGAAAACTTGTCTGGTTGTGTGTGTGTGCAGTGTAGGGGAGTCAAGCAGAGACCTCTGGGGTCACTGCCTCGGTCCCAGCAGTGAAAGCCTCTAGTGGTGGGGGAGTGACTGCTAGGGCTGCTCCTGCATGGTCAGACTGGGAAGTTTCCTTCGTAGCATGGCTCATTCTCTGCTTTCCCTTTGCAGTGCAGTGGTGTGGATGGAGCCTGTCCACTCAGCTGTCAGGATGATGTAAGTTGCCTCGGTTTCTTCCCAGTACCTGTGATGGGTGTGATTGACCACCTGCTCTGTGGAGATCTGTCTCCCCAAGAAAGGCATTGTCTTGTTGTGTCCTCACAAGAGATTGCATAGCTGGGGCAGGGACCTCATCCTAATGAGACAAATCCACAGTTTAGGTCTTGCCCCCAGCTGGACCAGGGCAGAGACATTGAGATTCCAGCCAATGAAAGTCCATCTCCTTTAAATCTGTCTCCCTGGCATCCCATAACTTAAAAAAAAAAAAAAAAAGAAGTGGCTGACGGATGCTGGGCACCTCTCTTTGTGTCTATGCCACTGCTTCAGCCTTGGTATCAGGAATATGGGGGAAGGAGCTCCTCTGCAAGACCTAAAAGCTTTCATCTAAACTCTGTGCATCTGTTTTCTGCTTTGCAAAATAAAAATAAGAATCAGCATTGAATACCCAGTGGTGAGGAGAGGGTTATTTCATGAGTGGCTATAAGATTCTGAAATCTGAAGATGGAAAGCATTAGATGCCATGTTATTAAAGAGAAGAGCACTCCAGATATCCTGTCTCTTGCCAGAGACAATCTCTGTCACAGTTCATGAACTCAATACCTCAAAATGGAGGCAGAAAGGGAAAAGAATTGTGTAAAACTCATGGTAGCTGAGCTGTGGGGCTTGGCATGGAAATGCTGAGGCTGTTGCCATCATCACCAAGACACCCTGCTCCATCCTGAGCACAAACAGGGAAAAAGCCATCTTTAATATTGCTTCTCTCCCATCTCTGCAGATTCTGAACTGCTTCCTCATTGACAACAATGGCTTTATACTTGTTTCCAAAATACCTGAAGAGGTAAGAGAGTATAAGAGAAGGAGGAGAGTGGGGTTTGCTTGTTCCTGAAAAACCCACCAGAGCTGGTTAAAACAAATGAAGTTGAATTGTGTGATAAGGGTGGCTGTGGTGTAATTAAATTCAACTGCACAGTGAGGGGGAAGACTCCCAGCAGAGTGACAGCACATCCTGGGTGAGGAAGGAGTTTGCAGTGACAAGGAAGGAACTAGTCAAAATATCTTTTGATCAGAAGAAAGAAAATTAGATTCTGTTCCCTTGGCACAGATGCTATTGAAAGATTATCTGAGACAGTCCC
>VRYO01002253.1:15241554-15335110 GCA_009812075.1 Sialia sialis
GGGAAGGGAAGGGAAGGGCCAGCACTTTTGAATGCTTCTGAAGTCAAAGCAGGTGTTCTTCAGGAAAGGAAACTGAGGGGATGGTAAGAGCGAAATGCTAAAGGCAAAAAACAGACAAAATAATTTAGCAAATTGGAAACAGGAACACACCTAAAGAATTGGAGAATTTACTAGACTTGCAGAGGTGAAAGGAGCAAGGGAAAATGCTCAGAATAGAAATAAAAATAAGGTCTGTGTTTCTACAGACATTTCTAGGGAGCTGAAGGGGTGCAAGTTTGATGTGACATCCTGTGCAGCTGGATAAAGTCAACACTACCAGCCACTACATGGTTGAGCTACACTTTTCTGTTCTCTGATAAACTCACCACAGAGCTACTTCTTTCAAAATAATGAAACCCCATAGTTCTGGATGTCAGAAAGTGATATGTGGGAACAATTTCATAAACTACAAAACAATAAGTCAATAGTAGGAGTGGGCTTAGAGAAGAAATAGGAAACAAAGGGGTTTTGTTACTGACAGAATTGTGGAGTTTCATTAAAATTGCCATTGTAATGGAGTCAACAAATGCAGTTTGAGTATTTTAAAAAGGCAGTGGATCCAATCCCATAAATTACTTTCCTCAAGATGTGATAAACAGGTTGAAATGGAAATTAAGGTAACAGAACTCCTGGTGGATGTGATTAGAACAAGTAGCACAGCTTCCAGAGGGAAGAAAACTTATCAGCTTTAGTTCTTTGAAAGTGTGGCAAAATCAGGAGATAAGGGAGACTAGACAACCTACTGAATTTCAGTTGTCCTCAGCCTTGAACAGCCCTTCCAAGAAGCTGGTGAAGTAGTGAAGCATGAAGTAGTGACATTGACATCAAAGTAGCTGGGACAGAAAAGAAAGAAGAAGAATTTTTAGATGGTTATTTAGATGGAAAATATCTGTATGAGTCTCATGGTATCCCACCTGGACTTGGGCTGGTTAGCATATTCAAAATGGGCTGGCAGAAAAAAAAAAGAAAAAAAAGAGATGAGACTGTGCATTCTGCAGGCAGTGAGTTCAGAGAGGCTCAGATGAGACTCTTGACACACAGAGCAGGGAGTTTATTGCAAGGGATAACCAACCTTTTTTCGTAGCAAAGTGAAAAGTGCCCTACCCAGCACACTGAATAGTCTGGTAGAAGCGTCCCTTCAATGATGTGGTGTGTCAAAAAAAAAAAAAATGCAGATAGAAACTTGAAAAATAAGGGAGGGAAATGCTGTAAAAGCTGCATTGGCTCCCTACTCTGGGAGGCAAGATCCTACTGAGTGTTTGGGGTGAGCTGGTGGTCCTAGGAATTGCAGTTTTCTCCTCTGCATTTTCAGAGTTGCTTTACTGAATCCTGTGATGTGTGTCCATCAGTCCTTTAGCTACCATGTCACCTATGTGTGCTCAGCACTGCCCTCCTGGGTTCTGCCTCTCTACTCTGCATCTTAGGGAAAATGGGTTTTTCCAAAGCTTATCTCTGAAAGATCCGACTAGCAGAAAAATGGAATTATAGTGGATTTGAGTAAATTATAGACATTATCCACGTGCCTCCAAGATCAGGCATTTTGGCAAGCACCAGAGCTGTCCTCCTCCAGCTTTTACCTTCCCTCACCTCAGAGAGTTCACCACTGTTGTTTTGGTTTTTTTTTTTATTTCTTTATCCTGTTCCAGTTATTATTTTCATTTCCTGGTGGCACCATGAGTCTCCACACTGTTAAACCCTACAGGGAATTCAAGAGAGCAACACTAAACCAATGCACTGAGTTTCCTGACTTTGCTACCTGGGTGCTGCTGCATGGGATCACTTGCTGCTGTGTGGCCTTCCCTGCCCCATCCTGTAGTCTTTCATCAAGGCATCCTTTAACATAATCAAGAAAATCCTGTACCTGTATTTTTGTGGGTATTTTGGCTTTTCCGCCTGCCAGAGCTGCCTGCGCCTCCTTCCCTGGGTGACACTGGAAATCAGAGTAGCTTCCTTCAGGAATGGGGTGAGGACAGGCACTGCTCTCCTCTGTCCTTGGGATGGGGGATCAAGGTGGGGGATTGGCTCTAATAACCTCTGTATGAAGGCATCAGGAGGCTTACTGGCAGTTGGAAACCATGAAAAAGGGACTCAGGATTTTAATGAGTGACAAATTGGAAGCTCTCTGCAGGATTACTTGGGGAAGAACGGGTAATCTCTTAATTCGAGCTAATCTCCCCATCCAGTCTCATCCCAGAGGGAGCAAAGAGTTAAAACTGAGCCAGGAGAAGGAAGTGAGTGAGGATCAGGTGCTCTGGGAGGAAAGGAAAATAAGAAGCAAGGTGGGCTGTGCTGCAGGGAGGGCTGCTGTGCATTTTCTGCCTTGTTTTCAGCCATGGCCCCACAGCCACCCCTGAGTTTTCAGCTGCCTCTCACTGCCAGTCACAGGCACAGCTGTGGATCCCAGGTCTTGAGCTCCCTCCGCCTGCTGCATCCAGATGTTCCCTCACTCTCTAAACCTCTTTTTCTAGGATTGCTGCCTTCTGCCTGAGCCATTTTGCAGAGGATGTCTGCAAGCTTTGCCCAGGTACTCCAGGAGCAGGGTGCAGGGAGGCAGCCAAAAGGCCAAGATGCCAGCATAGCTCAGAGCTTGTGGAGAAGCAAGGACTGGCTCTGTTTGAGCCACACCAGAAGGAGGCTGCCTGCCTGCCCAAAGCCTAGGCTATTTGGCAGATCCTGTTTGTCCACATCTCCCGAGTGTACAAAAAGTGTAAATTGCTCAATAAGCCAGCAAAGCACGCATGCATGTGAGCAGTGCTGTAGCTTTTGAGTCATATGTGTCCTCTGAGCTGCATGTCTTTGCTGTGCACA
Source organism: Sialia sialis (assembly GCA_009812075.1). Classification (NCBI taxonomy): domain Eukaryota; kingdom Metazoa; phylum Chordata; class Aves; order Passeriformes; family Turdidae; genus Sialia; species Sialia sialis. The sequence continues at coordinate 15,244,402 of VRYO01002253.1, forward strand.
GCCTGCACGTGTGCCTGTACACTCAGCTGCAGTGGGGAGTGACACAGTGTGTGTCACCCAGGATGTCAGAGCAGTGCTTCGTGCTGTCAGCCTCTGAAATGGCAAGGGCCTGTGGAAATCTGCCCAGAGATGGGAGTTAGGAGGAACACGACAGAGGGATGCCTAGGGCAACAGCAGTCACTGGAGGAAGCAGGATATACTGAGAGCTGCTTTACAAAATGTTGCTCTCTTACAGGACCACTCTGGTTTGTGCCAAGTGATGCTCTTCTCTGTTACTGCCTGCACAGGGTACCTAAAAAAGCAGCAAGCTTTGAAAGTCTGGTTTGGTCTTGGAGGCCAGTTTACTGATGCCTTTCTGAACACACTCCCTAGGCCATACTTTTACTTGCAACAATAGTTCCTCATTCTTATACCTAAGCAAATTATGTCCTACATGGAGAAATTTGGCCAAACATCAGCATCTTTTGACAGAAGGGGCCTCATTTATAGACTTGCAGTGGCCCCCTCTCCTTGCCCCACAGCTTGCACTGTGTTAAATCTCACTGCTGGGTCTTCAGACTGGTATTAAATGGAAGCAGCTGACCTCTTCACCACCCTAATCAGATTGAAAGAGTGGGGGGGGGGTGAAAAAAAGTTAGTGCTTGCTCTGGCACATTTGACTATCTGAGATGATTACAGCCTAAATGCTCAAAGGGGAGTTGATGCTATGTATCAATTTATACAATGAAATGACTTCTAAAGCCTTTTGGGAAGAGGCTCATAACCACTTAACACTACTGTTACATGATTACCATGTGATCTTAAGTAAATCTGCCTAAGGGTTGGGGCTTGTTTTGTGGAAATGTCCCACTCAAATAAATGAAGTCATCTGTCATCTGTTAATACTTGCTAAATGACTGCTAGCCTATCAGTGGAAAAACAAAATATCCCAGACTGTGTGAATGCTTCCATAAAACATGGGAACTATTTACTTTGTTAGGACCCATGAGCCAGGAAAACACAGAGGACAGCTCATATCCAGACTTTTATTAGTTACAAACATTTCATTTACTTGCCTGTGAACAAAGCGGTGGACTTGACAGGTTTGAAGCATTTTTGCAATAGATTGTTTAGTAAGCAGGAAGACCAGAACTGTTTGTTTGAGGAAATCTTTAAAGCAGCAGTTACCAGATTTGGGATTGGGTCCGTATTTGAGGGTATTGACTCCAGGGCACACATGGAACTAGAGTGCCACAAGCTCCACCTTTAGTTTGGGCATACAAGCAGGATTGGGGAATGTTGTCCTCCCAAATGCAGCTTAGTTCTAGCTATGCCAGTGCACAGCATGTAAGCATGTAAGTGTTGTTTGGGTTACTCCCTGCTCAGAACTCACACAGCAGTGAGTTGTAAAACTGCATTTGCTACCTAAATAAATCTGTATGTTACAATTGTGCATGGTGGGCCAGTTCCCCTAGGGCAGCAGGAGAGCAGAGGTTTCCAAATCCACTGTGGCCATAGGTAGCAGAGAGGCTCAAATGGAAGTCTCAGGCACTCAGATCCAGAGAATATGGATTCCCAACAGCCCACAGGAGAGTCCAGGCTTCTAGTGATTAAGCATGCCTGGGTCTCTGCAGCTTGAGAGTCTGCCTTTTTCTGACACGAGCTCCAGGGAATTACGTGGGCTAAATCATTTTCAAGCGTGGTAGGAATGGTGCAGGATGCCCAGCTGGTGATGGGGGAAGTCCTCCCTCAAGATTTCCAGCCAGCCAAAGGACAAAGCTCAGTGTTGCCTCCTTACAAAAACCTGCATTATGTACAGCAGGAGTCCAGACAAACCAGGCTGGAGCCATGGAGCATTTGGAAAATTTACAGTTTACTCTGGTTTTTGCTTTTTCTGCTTGCAGACTGGAAAATTTTTTGGTGCAGTGGATGGCTCAGTGATGACCCAGCTGCTAAACATGGGCATGTTCAGGCGGTAAGTGGGGGATCTCCACACTGTACTTGTTGTTCTTTACCAGTGTGTGGGTCAGAGCATGTTGGTCCCTCTAAGAAGCACTTGAGCAGGGAAAATGCACATGCTGATGGTGCATGTGACTCTCTTATTCAGACACAAGAGCTCCTTTAGCTACCCTCTGCCCCCTCTGCTGACTGCTCAGCCATCATCAGCACATACACACTGTTTCTCCTCATCTCTTCCTCTTCCACCTGCTGCAAAACACAGAAAGACAGAAACTTCCAGTCTCTGTGTGGCCGGAGAGCAGCTGCTCTTCTCTCTTTCCAAGGCAAGATGTTATGGGGAACAATTCTTGGCATTTTGGGTATGGAAGTGCCTCAGCTCCTCCTGCCACTTGGAAAGCCTTTCTGGGGAGTGGTTTTCTGAGAGCCCACAGGTGCAGCATTGCAGCTGGGTGACCAGATTTCTCTCTCTTTCTTAAAAACACTTCTGTTCATTTCACTCCACTCCCCCAGCTGATGTCAAAAGAGAGTTCAGAGTTTCAGTGGCTTTGGAAACAGGAACTAGGGGGACCTGAGGTAGTTACAATTATAATTCATCTGCTTCATAGCCTGCTTTACTCACTCTCTGAAATTAGGGACATATTTCCACCTGTACTGACTCAGTTACATTAATCCGGAAACTGTATTTCTTCCTCTGCAAGATCCAGGACTGCCCAAAGAGCGAAGACATGTGTAAGGAGATCACTGCTCTAATGAATCCAGGAAACAGTTCATACATGACATTTTGAGAAGAAGCTGATGTGTCTCTCCCATGGGTGGCTGCATTGCTTGCTTTTGACTGCTTGTTTGTTGTATTTTGCTTGCAGAGTGACCATGTATGATTACCAGGCAATGTGCAAGGTGCCCTACCACCACCACAGCGGCGCCCAGCCCCTGCTCAGCGTACGTATCTGTCACCCTGCAGCTCTCCCTGGGCTGGGCTTCCTCCTGCAGGCCATCTCCAGCACTCCCCAAAAGACTTTCAGCTGATGGGACTGTCCAAACTCACCTCAGGCACATTCCTGAAGCAGTGCTGGCCACTGATGTTGTTTTCCAGTGTGGCTCTCTGTTGCCATATAGGATCTCACTGAGAGTTGGAAGGAGCAGAGAAACGACAGGAGTTAGAGTGTGACAGGTTCTCTTGAAAGCCAAGGAATCAGCTAGCAGCTCAAATGAGCAGGAATGCTTTTACAGGGCATGGTTTTACTCAGCTCAATGTCAGGGAACAGGGGGAAAATGGCAATCATTGGGATGAGCTTGGAGCAAGAGAGAGAGTGACAATGCTGGTAGCCCAGGGAACAAACCAACAGAGTGAAGGGTTTTACCAGTACCCAAATGCAGCCTCTCTTTAGGCTGACTCTAATCCCACTCCACCTTCCTAACCTTGCCTCAACCGGGCACAACAAAGTAATTATTCAACACTTAGGCCACTTGAAACTGTTTGACACAACCCTGAGCAGGGATGTGTTCATTATTGTTATGATCTTTTGATACTGGAAAGAGTGCAGCAAGTACTGCTTACAGCATATTGTAATTGTTTTCCAGCAAAAGAATTTTCAACAAAGTACTGCCTTTTAACAACATTCTTAACAATAACACTTTTAACAATGTCTGGTTTGCAATGGCTATACTTAAGCTGGCTAGATAACATACAGTGATTGTAGTGAAAATTATATCCTCCCATTCTGATCACTGAAAGAAATGTCATAAATTATGAGATGCCAAAAATGGGGTGATTTAGGAAGAGAATTAAAAGGGGAGCATTCATACTCCATGTCTCATCTTCCCCTCTTAGCAAAACCCTTGAAAAGGAAGGAATCAAGAAAAGTCAGTTTTCCATATACAGAAACAATAATCAGTCAAATTGACAACCATGTATACATTTTACTATTTGCTTACTTATTCTGTCTGAAGAGAAGTCATCAGTACTGGAACATTATCCTGCGTCCTGTGACTACTGCATCTGTTATGAGTTTGAGGGCATGGGCATGATTATGAGAGGGGGAGATGAAAATTAGACATGGTTACCATGAAGAAAAGAAACAGCAGTATCCTCTGCAGATGAACTGTCCCTGGGATAATGCTGAATTTCCAATTTGTAGCTGAAAAGCAAGAAGATGATAGAAGTCCTGCCATCTTGAAGAAAAGCTGGATGAAAGCACAGTTAAGCATAATCAATCAATGGCACATAATACTAAATCCTGGGCTGTCACTTGTCCTAGAAACACCACTTGCTCTCAGAACACAAAAGCATCCTAAACTGGTGGTGTCCCATTTAGCTGTGTTTCTCTGCTGCTCTGAGCTCTGAAGGTCATCCACACTGGAAAGAAATCATCAAGCAATTACATCTTCAAAGTCCTTCATACATTCCTGATAAACTCCGTGACCCTGATGGGGAGGGGGTGAGGAGGTATTATTAGTAGCAGGGCAGCTCTGCTGGCTTTTTGATGTATTTTGAACATTTTCCAGTGATGCTCAGACCTTGAATTTCCAGCCTGTCTTCCAGAGCTCTGATCAGTGGAGGGACTTGGTCTCAAATATGGGGTCCTACATAACAATAATCCTTCTGTGACCAGGTCCTTACGGTATTTCTCATTTCTTCTTTCCTTCTCCAGCCAATTTATGCCTTTGTAGCTGCAGTGAAGTGGCTGATAACTGATTTCCTCATGTGAGTACCAAAACATGGGGGTGTTTGGGAGGCTCAGAGCAGGAGGGGCAAAGCTGGGAAAGCTCCAAGTGGAATACCTCGCATTAGGGCATTGATGTCAGCTTCTCCTGACATTCAGCTCTGACCGTGCTCCTGGGAGACAGAAACCTATTACTATTGCCATTTTGAGAGGCAGAGGCCCACTGCAGGTCTGGGATTTACCTGAAGTCACTCAGTACAAAGTGCCTGAGTCAGAAATAGGACTTGGGTCTCCTGGGGCTCTGTGCAGATCCTCGGTGCCGAGTCCTCTTGCCTGCCTTGTTTGCCCGTAAGGAGCAAATGCACATCTTCCTCTCACAGGGGGAGGCAGCAAGGCTGGAGGCAGCAAGCCAAGCAGCTCAGGTCTGAGTGCCAGGCAAGGAGGGGAGGCTGTCCTCTGGGTTTGGGTTCACCTCAGTCTTCTGAGGTGAATCAGAGTTCAAGCTCAAATGAAGATGGAAGTGCCTCTGCTCAGCTGGGTGTGTGAAAGGGGAGATGTGGTAAAGGTCCAGCTCTGAGGACTACAGAATAATCCTCAATAATACCTCCAAGCACCCAGAATGTGCCTGCTCCTCAGGTGGGTCCTGAATCCCCTGCCAGCCTCAGGGGCTGCCATACTTGTTCCTCCCTTCACTGGTGAGCCTCTTGCAGAGGATATACTTCAGGAAAAAGCCCATTCAGATCTCCCACAGTACAGAGCCCATGATACAGAGCTACATTCTAGCATGCGGCAAGGGGAAAAAAAAATCAAAACTTTTTAAAAATCAGACTTGCACTGCCAGAAATTTGTAGTAAACATTTTAGAACTGATACTCACTGGGCGACAGGGCCATCTCACTGACACCTGCATCCTTCCAGGCTGCTGAAAAAGCATCCTCTGTTCTTGCTCTTTTGACAGCTTCCTTTTGGAGTTTAACATGAGTAGCTTCTGGCACTCAGACAACTTGGCAGATGGTGAGTACACAAGAGTCCAGTCACCCCATAGCACGTGAGTGTTGCAGCCACTGGTGACTGAAGAAACTGTACTGGGAAGCCTGGCCTTGTGTGAGGAGCCTGCCTTCTCCTCCACACCTCCTGCTCCACAGACACTGGAATCCAGCTTCCAGATGCCACCATCTGCCCCCATTTCCCCCCACCACAGCAGCAGGGTGGTCATGGTGAGGTGTGTGCTGCTTGGAGCACACTGCTTGCTTCCATCAAGGTAATTTGCTGAGGAGAGGGAAGAAACTTCTCCCTGAGGACTCCTGCCCTGTGTGCAGTGGGATGAGAGAGGCCATCAGTTGCAAACAAACTTCTGTTGGACAGCCTCCCTTCCAGTGTGCTGCAGGACAGGACAGGACAGAGCAGGAGTGGAACAGCAGAGATTCCCCAGAGCCTAGCAGAGGTCCCAGGAAGCCAGACAGAAACCTTAGAGTTTAGTAACACACAGAGGGTCTTCTCTTGCCCACTGGACCTGCTCTGGAAGAGAGAAGATGATGGTACATGGTACTTCACAGGAGCTGAGTTCAGCAGAGGGGTGTGTCACCTTGAAATACAGACCTGCAGCTGAAGAGCTGCCTGCTGAAAACACCCCAGAAATTCCTGCAAGCAGGGGCAATGTTAATGGCCCTGAGGAGACTCAGAGGGAAAGGGGAGGTGTGCCCTGTGCAGCCAGGTAGGGGCTATAATTAGTCGTGCTAATTATTGATCACTAGCAGTGCCTTTAGTGGAGACAGTGGTACTTTCCATGCTGGCTGTGGGGCTGGGTCTTCTGCACTGAGCTCTCCTGGCATAATGGGAAACAGGCATTTTTGGGAAATGAAATTCCCCTCTAGAGAATGAAGAGAATGATGTCTATGGGTGCTGTTCAAGTCCCACTCCCCACCTCCAAAGAGATGGCAGTATGTTATAAGTGCATGACACATTGTTGGCTTTTCACAGTTATTGGGATAAATGCTATATGTATAATGTTAAAATAGCTTTTCTGTATGAATATAGCTTTTTTTCTTTTCTTCTAGTAGCAAAAGTTAAACATAAGTTTAACTAGTATGCTTAAACTACCTGCTTAGTTAAAATAACAACCTGCAAACATGTAGTAAAAGCCCTGCAGCTAACACAACAATTATCAACACTCACCAACTGCAAAAAGGCAAAACCACCACCCAAATTAAAAAATAATTTAAAAAAATTAAACCACAAACCAAAAAACACGCATACTCTAAAAAAAAAACCCCAAAAAGTAACCATGCTAAATAGTTCCCAAAATTTTTTAATTATGCAAAAAAAAAAACTCCTGTAAGTATGCAACAAGTTAATGTATTGTAAAGTATATTTTAAAAAGCGTTCCTTTTAAAAAGCGTTGCCAAAGCAGCCATGTGCTCTTGGCAGCTTTCCAAGCACCCAGCCATGTTAACCTTTTGCTTTATGTGTGTCTCCTATTGTCTTTTTATTAAACCTTTTAAATTTTACCAAAACAGTTAAAGGTGTTTTTCACAAGCAGAAGCTGCAGCAGTCCCCTAAGCAGCCCTGGCTGCTGTGTAACACACAGCAGGATAACAGCGGTGGCCCCTTGCAGAAATAGGTGAGGAAGAGTCAGATGAGCAGGTGCAATACTCACGGCAGTTCAGGAGAGACTGCTTATTGAGAGGAACGGGGTCCTGCTGTGGATGTTGTGTGGCTGCAGTCTGATTTAATCTGTGCTAAAGGAAAGCAAAAAGGGAGGGGTTGATGTTACTGCTGTCCTGCTCATCACCATTTCCTTTTGTGCTGCCTTCATCTCTTTCCCACATCACCTCACCTCCATGACTGCTGTGTGCAAATTCACGTCTCCATGTCACTGCCATCCTGTGAAACTGTCACATGTCTCCATCGTCACTGTGTCTGTGTGTCATGGGACCTCTCCAGCCAAGGCTGTCTTCCATCACTGTAAGTAGAACCACCTAAGAGTTAAAAAAAGAGAATTAGCTAGAAATTCCTTGGCTAGGAAAGACTTTTTTCCACCTTTGGTACAGTGGGATACTTGTAGAAAGGTGTGACAGGGCCAAGGCAGAGCCTGGCTCTGTTTCCCTGGTCTGCAGAGAAGGGATGCTGTTGCTCATTTAGCTGGCTGAGCTGGTGATTGAAGGTCTGTCACTGAGAAGTTGATAAAAGAAGGAACACACGAGCCTCCTGAAGAGCTGCAGGCACAGACAGCATCATCACTCATTGCTGTGACCCATGATCCATGGCATGTCCTTCACTATGGTTCCCAGCTGGCCCATTCTTTTCAGCTGCTACTCCCAAACCAAAGACCAACTCATGCCTTCTTGAAGGAGAAATGACAAGGGTCTTATAGACTTCAGTTATTAAGAAATAACTTAAGTCTTCTTTTCCACACACCATGGCTTAGCTCCTTCTGATAAATCCCAGCCCAGCTCTGGGATAATGCAGGAGCACTTTCAAGCAGTTCAGCTGATAAGTATATGCTGTAGTTCATAAATCCACTCCTACAGAGTAGTTAGAGATTCCTCCAAGACAGAGTCCAGACTGTGGCTGTGTTTGTATCTCCCTGCTTCCATATCTAGCTTGTGTTTGCCAATTTGCTCTCTGCCCAGCAAGACATATGTGTGAGACAGAGATGGAGAAACAGAGACAGTTGGAATGTGTCTTACTGGATGGAGAAGAGGAAGAGCAGGAGAGGGTGTCTGCAGATGAAAAAAATGAGTGCCCGTGTGTGTGGGGGTGTAGCAGGGTGGAAGAATACTATTGGGGCTGGAAGAAATGGATTGCACATGTTGTTAAGAAGGGGCTGTAGATTTTTGCCAGAGACGTTAACATTTTCTTGACTGCACGCCAAGGCTGGTGTGTGCGAAAAATATGAAATGAAGGAGACATTTTGTGAGAGAAAAACTGAGCACACACATTTTTCCAGGTTATGTGCAGAGGAATTTACCATCAGGGATCTAATGCTCTCCCTTGCCTGACTTTGTACCTCTGGCTCTGCAGCACTACACCTATTTCTGCTTCCCAAGTTCTCTTGTTTTCTGGGAAAGTGAGACTTGCTGTAGGAACATGGGCGTGATGTATTCAGACTGCACTCATCATACAAATCTGCTTTTCAGAGGTGGTGAGAAGACATGTTTGCTGCCACAGATTTTTCTCTGCTCTCAGCATCTCAGTTTCTCTCTGTGTTTTTAAGGGCTTCTGCTTTTATGGACATCAGGACAGGTTTGAAAGCTTTTAATTAAGCCAAAAATATTTCCAGCAAGGCATGCAGCCGAGAAAGAGCTATTTCTACAATTCTGTAGATCATAAAAGCTTCTCTTTTTTTACTGCATACTAATGTACACAGAAGGTATTTTACAGGATAATTGCTTAAATTCTACATTTTATATTGCTAACTAAGTGGTAGGTTTTGTCACATGTCCCAGAGTAAATCCTCTGACTCAAGTGTACAAGTTATGCTGGTGGGAGAGTTCACAATCTGGGCTCTGTAGTTTATAATGAGGCACAGCAACTGCCTTTGCTGCTCAGAAGGATTGGTTGCCAAATGTCTGACAAAGTCTTTCTGGAAGTGCAGATGGCAGCAACGACAGCCTGGAATTAACTCACTCTTGCTATAAAGTTTGCAATTTGTTATCAGGTCTCCTCTGGCTGTTTACTAATCCCTGACCAGCAGATTCTCAGGGCACTGATAACATTTTGATGTCCAGCGTGTGCACGCAGAGCTCAGCCTGAACCTTTTGCTGATGATGTACATGCTTCTCTGAACCTCTCAATACTGCTGCAGCTGCATTGCTTCCCAGCAAATTAAGTGGCAGTAGGCTTAAGTATAATCTCTGTCATAGGTCTTGTCTCTGTGCAGGAGTTAGATTTTCAAGCAGCTTCTTTTCATTCAGCTTCTGCCAAAAGCACAAACAAACAAACAAAAAAACTTTAAGATCTTTGCAGGCCACTTCTGCCAGTTTAAAAATACACCTTGGTGCTGGCCATGTTTATCCTGGGTATGGTTCATGCACTCTCTAATGCCTTTTCCCTTGCAGGGCCTGATTCTCCAAGCCCACCATGACAGCCCTCATCCAACAGTGGCTGAGGCCAACTTCAGTTCTGCATTTTCCAAGCTGATAGTCTCATTCACCCCTCCCTGCAGACTGACCTTCACACCACTGTATTTTATATTGCTTGAACTCCATCTGCTTTGATGATGTTATAACAGGAAGCTTGTAAAGGATATGATATTATAACAGGAGCTAGTGAAGGATGTCATCCTTTACCAGGGACAGCAGGAAAATGAGGTCCTGGTATGTCAGGGCTCTTTGCTACTCATGACATGAGCCATATGTTAAATTCTTGCAAGCAGTTTGCCCCTAAGTCTATGAGGTCACTTTTGTGGTCATCACAGCAATTCTTCTGAGCAAGACCTGCACAGTCCATTGCCAACAGCTGTGCTGCAGTGGCAGTGCTGTAAATCCAGGGCCAGCTCAACAGGACTGTGATGGTTTGTGGCTGAGGGATCAATGTGTGAGTCCTGCAGCCCAGCAGATGCTCAGAGCCAGAAAGTGTTTGCAGCTTCTCTCCTTACTGCATAAACGGGGATGTTGTGCATGCCCCATCAGAAATGTCAGAAATTCACCTCAGAAACAGGGTCATCTTCCGCTCATTCCAGATCTCAAGACTGTCCCTGTGACTGGTCCCAGTCAGAGGCATGCTCCATCAGCAGAAATGGGAGAGGCTTTACCTGCCTCTACAGCATGCAGTTTGCACAGAGAGACAGCAAATGGTGGCAGAGCACAGCCAGACACCTCCTGGCTGGTAGCAGAGGTGCTGCCAGCCCCTGGAATGACAAGTTTGGTTGATTAATTCAGTGTGAATCCAGAGTGAATACAGAACGAGGCATTGTGCTGCAGTCAGGCTCTGGGTGCTGTTGAATCTGTGAAAAATAAACCTCTCATGTCACCAAAAGGCGGGTCCCATAGTCTGGGAGGGTTTAAACAGGGGGCTGCCTCTTGAGTGGTGTTTTTTGAGACTTCTGAATAAAAGCACAAAGTACAATTACCAGAGACTCTGCACTGCAGGGAGGAGTTTGAGTGCCCATCATATTCACCTGGGCAAGGCATTAGAGGCAAGATTGGGCTGCAGTTCCTGGCTCTTAATGGATGTCTTGTGTTGCTGGATTGCCGTGGTAGAGAGAAAAATCAGAGAAAATCATGCCGTTTTTCTCTCTCTCTGGTGCAATCCACATTGTTTAGACGGCAGGCTGTGCGGGGAGGTGCCTGCTCTGGCAGTGCCTGGGGGAGAGGAGACCATTGCTCTCAGCAGTGAAGGTTTTACAGTGATGCAAATCACCTATCCAATCACGGATGCCCTCTTGATGCCTGCTCACTGTACATTTGCTGATTAAAACCCAGGTTGCTGCATTTTTCTATAAATCTTCAGCACTTCTGTTGCAAAGGGTGAACTGGACAACCTCCAGGTGAGGAGGACCTTCCCTGCTGGTCCCTCTAGGAGCTGCTCTGTGGGTGGGCAGTTGCAAAGTGAGGCTTTTGTAATCAGACCCAAAGCTGATGTAGAAACCAGTTCTGGTACTTGCTGCTGGCTGAGCCGCAGCCACCTCTGCCCTAGCAACAAAGCTTCACATTTCCATCAGCAGCAGTCCCCTGTGTGTCCTACAAAGGCAGGAGCTGGCTTTGCTACCTCCAACTGCAGAAGATAATTGCCACAAGGGCCCAAGGTAGTAGTCTCAGGCAAGACAGATTTTGCTGAGCTCCTAGAAATAATGCTCTTGCTTCTTGAGGGAGGCTTAGTGAGGTGGTTCGGCTCCCCCTCACCCCCAGATTAGTTTGGGAGTCCCACGGAGTGTGGCTGATGAGTGATGGAGCAGCTGCTGGTCATTAGCTGGGTCTCTCCTGGTCCTCAAGAGCTGTCATCTGTTTCCCTGTGGTCTCAGGCCAGATCTGTTTGCCGATGGTGGTTTCTTCTTTACATGACACATATTGAGCCCCTCCAATTTCTTGGTGTGGGCTCTCTCTGAAATGTCAGGGCTCAGGAGGGATCAGCAAGTGATGAGAACCTCACCACAGGGTTCCCACAAGGACAGAGCCCTTGGCACAGGCACAGAGGACCAGCCCAGCACACGTTTCAGTGTATAAAAACTGCATGAGCCGCAGGGATTTCATTGACACGGCTGGTTCAGTAGCTCCTTTGAACACAGGGGTTCCTGTGCCCAGTGTCCCTGCCTGCCTGGCCAGTGCAGCCTCCCCCTGGGTCCGGGCTTGCTGCAGAAGGTCAGTGTCGGTATTTCTTAAATAGGCTGGTTTTCCAACGCCTCCTAGTGGGAGCAGGGATCACTGCCTGCCCGTTTTCTGCAGCATCTCCTTCCCGCTGTTCTCGGTGGGCACCTGCTCCCGGCCACTCCTGGAGGGTAGCTGCTCCTCCATCCATCAGCAAGTGTGGGACGTTTCCAGCTGCCCTGTGCCACTCACGGGTGTCCTTGTCTCTTCCCCTGGCAGCTCACAGGCACAAGAAGCACGACACGCTGCAGCCCTGCGACACCGAGTACCCCGTGTTCGTGTATGAGCCAGCCATCAAGGAGACCAACGGGCTCATCAGCTGTGGAGACTGCCAAAAGTAAGAGCTCAGCTCCCCTGGCAGCTGGGGGCCTTGCTTGAGGGCTTCTGGGGATGGCAGCAACAGGACAAGGCTTACATGGTACTGTGACCACGGCACGGCCACCACAACATCCACAGAGCCATGCTGGATAGAGAGGTGAAGAGATCAGGGTACAGATTCTTAGCAAAAAAAGCAAACAACAAAAAATCTGTTAATAAGCAGAGATGGCTAAAGAACAAAGAGAACAGCATTTAAATGTATATATCATTCCATTCCACAGATTTCAGAAAGGAACTTTTTCTGTTCTTTGATGTTTCTGGCAAAAGCTTTCTTCTTAGAAAGTTTTCCTTCTTGCAGTGCTCTTGATTTTCTTTTTCTTTTTCTTTCTTTTCTTTTTTTTCATTTTCTCCCTTTTCTGTATTTTTACAGAAACAAACAACAAAAAACAGGGATGCAGAAAATAGTGTTAGACTTAACCAAAAACAAGAGCTCACTTTTTTATTTCCCATCTTCATTGCAAGGGAAGGGACAGTCAAAAGTAACAGGAAAGTCATTGTGAAAATAGGCTGTTTTCAGTGTTTGCACAGTGCCATCAGCAATCACATGTGGAAAGGTGACAAAAAGGTAAATTTCCACTGATACAGCTTTTCCTAACAGGAGGAGGCCAAACAGATCTGACTGGAATTGTTCCTTAAAAAAAAAAAAAAAAAAGCAAACAAACCAATCCTATCTAGTCTTCAGTATTGGATCAACTGCAGGAAAGACTTAAAGGTTAGAAAAACAGCCTCACTGGTCAGCATGGCTTTAGGAAAGCCAGAGCCTTTCCAAACATGCATAGGGCATCTCTGTCATGCTGTGTGAATCTGTGCATGGGCTGAAGGCTGCTTGTCAAAGCTCCCAAGGCAGTGATTAGTCAGGCAGCCCTAATGAAATGGCCAGCTGCTGTGTGGCATTCCACACCTTTAAAAGGGGACACGGAAATCCCTGGATGCTGGAAGGCAGCAAGGCCAGGTGGTGAATAACTGGGGACACTGGGCACTCCTCCAGCACAATCAGCTTGGCCAGTGCAGTGGGCACATCCCCACAGGGCTGTATTTCTGTGCCAGAAGCCCTCTCACTTGGCTGAGCCATGGTTAGCAGGACTGGGAGCCACCGAGCCGTGCACCAGCTGCAGCCTCACAGCCCTGCCACCAGTGCAGGCACGCTGGGCCTGATGTCCCTGTGCCCAGTGCCTCCAGGACATGCTGGCTCCCTGCAAAACACCAGCTGGCCAGTCCCATCACACCAGTGTAGCTCACAATGCTACTGGGTTCTCTCCAGTAAGGTGAAATGTAGCACAGCTCTGCTCCTCCCAGGACCACAGAACACAGACACCCTTGCATTGTACAGGCATACACATAAATATACATTAAATAGGCAGTGACATGCCTCTGGGTGAAGCCAAGCTTTGCTCAGGTGTCATCTGCTCTGACCTGCTGCCCTGTCTGGGGAGGGCTTGTATGGGGTTTGGCTTCTTGGTTGGGTTCTTGGGTTGATTTTGACTTTTGTGCCTGGCATGGAGTTGTAGATTGGAGCCAGTTCAGAGCCAAAAAGAGGCCAAAGGGGAGTGCTGATGTTGCTTCTCCCTGTGTATGCCTGTTCACTGGTCTCTCCTGCTTTCTGCTGGCACCCTGTTTCCAATTATCTCTGCTTTCAATTTCTGTGCTGTGGTTCAGGCAATGCCAGGGCTGCTGCTCTGGGCTGGAGAGTTGGCTTTTTCTCACCCACTGCTCCCTTGCAGGATGTTTGTGGCACAGCAGATCATCAGCAGTAACCTCCTGCTCCTCGTCACGGACACTGTCTGCGACTGCAGCGTCTTCCCACCCGTCCCAATGGATGCAAAGGAAGTCAAATATATCCTTCCATGCACAGCAGGGAGGCAGGGCTCCACAGGCCTTGGCATCTCCGTGTTTGCCAGGCTGGAAAATGTGCTTCTGCTACCATTGCCATGGGCGTGCAGAGCAGCACCCGGCTTGGAGAGGTCTCCAGGCCGTGCTGGTGACCTGCCCTTCCCTTGTCCTCCCTGCATCTCCCGGGTGGTGCAGTTACACCCAGCCCAGCCTGCACCAGAGCCCCGTGGGGGTGGGTGGCATCCATGGCCTTTCCCTGCCCGCACTGCCAGTCCTTAACAGCCTCGCACATAACGCTTCAGTCAAGTGCGAGCGGATGCGGTCCCAGAAGCTGCGCCGGCGGCCGGACTCGTGCCACGCCTTCCACCCTGAGGTATCCCGGGACAGCGGGGCAGGGAGGGACACAACGGGGCCGGAGGGCACCAGCGCCCAGTGCCCACAGTGCCTATGCCCAAAATGCACAAATGCGCACACACACATCCTGCCAGGAGCCGAGGAGGCTTCCGAGCCCCCGGGGGATGCTGTGGGCAGCAGGAACCACAACAATCCCTTCCTTGGCTCCTGGGGACTCTTCGGCCGCAGGTATTGCTCCCTCTCCCGAAAGTGACAGGCGAGCTTGGCAGCAGGCAGGCTGATTCTTGTCTCCATCTCGCAGGAGAATGCCCAGGACTGCGGTGGCGCTGCTGGGATCTCGGTGCGTCCGGCGCTGCTGCTCCTGCCCCTGGTGCTGCTCCTGCGGTGACACTGCCTTAGGCGGCAGGGGACACGGCGGTGCCAGGGGAGGAGATGGGGTCCCATTCTGGAACACCCTCTGCGGCTTCCCGAGGTGTCCTTCAGCCCAGGCTCCAGCACCTGGGTGGGAGCTGCCGCCTCCTCGGCAGCCTGAGGAAAAGGAGATGGGACAAGGAGCAGGGGCAGCTCCTGGCACAGGTGGCTCCTCCCCGACACCGCTGCCATCCTGGGCATGAAGAACATGGCACATCCCTGCCTCCCGCCGGCGGCACAGGGCTCGGGGGAGCAGAGCTGCCTTTAGCAGAGCACGACACATCACCTGCCTGTCCTTCAGGAGGAGCCGCCGTGATTTTGGATACCCGGCTGTGGAAGCAGCATGTCCTGGTCTTGGGGGTGATCCTTTAGGCGGGACCCCAGTGGTGGAACAAGGCACCGGAATTGAACTGCAGCAACCTCACCTGCAGCTGGACAGTGGAGGCAGCACAGCTCGACTGGAGAGCTGCAGGCACCCAGCTCTGCCTGGAGAGCTGTGACAGTGCTAGAGCAGCATCCAGGTTCTTCTCTACATGTGGACTTACCTCTGGAAAGGGGTTTTGTATGACCCACCGGAAGAGATGTACGTGCTCTCTTCCTTGAAGGAGCAGCTAAGAAACAGGCACCTTTACCCTCTGCAGCACTGCCCTTGCTCGTTCAGCTGCCCTTGGTGGCTCCCTGCCCTGAGCCTGGCATTCCCAACTGACATTTCTCACAGAGCTTTATGGACAACCGACAAATGGTGGAGAACACCCTTTATTTATTTATTTTTTTTTTTTGTATGAACTGTTCCATACCATCTCATTAAAAATAGCACATCTTCATCCCTCAGCACATGCAATTCAAACATCTCTGATGAGCATTCCATAATCCTGATTTCTGCTAGCAAGTGCCTTGGGAATAAACCGTCTCAGAACCATTAAATAACATGGTTATTTAGTGGCTGGAGTGAGCACTGCCCTTGCTGCTGGGTCTAGAGCCTCTCACTTGATTGCAGTCTGGCCTTTGGGTCTGAAGTGAGGAAGAAGAAATAGCACAACCATTGAAAGATTTTTGCAGTGGTACAGCAGACACTTGGGTTTGGATGATTAAGTCTTTTCATGAGAAGGATTCCAAGACAAGTAAGAGAGAAAGGATAATAAGTGACATCTGGCAAAGAAGTCACTGAGACCAGAGGACTTGCCGAAGTGTTTCCTCACTTATGCCACAAGAGGGCAGTGTTTCCCTTCTGAAATGAAGCTGAGGACTATTTAAAAGACAGCTGAAAGAATGAACGCCAAAAACATTTCTCATGTGAGAAAATCAGACCCTAAAACTGTTCTTACCATTGCTCGTTATTGCAGCAGGCTCACACTGTGTCCCAGTAATTTTGGAAGTTCACCTGCGTGTCTCTGTCGGTTTCGATTTCTTTAGCACTGGACTGAGGCTGAAGTCAGGTACATGAACATGTACACAGCCCCTGGAGACTCTGGGGGAAACTCTAGGGAAGAGGATTAATTCAAGGCACCAGGATAAAAAAAATTAGAAATATAAAATAAAGATTTAATGAACTTGTTGCAAAGAAATAAAGAGCAAATTCGCTTATTTATCACAATGAAATATTCCATATTTTTCATCCCAAAGTGAGAACTATGGAAAAGCTTTACTGCTCTTTCGCATCTTTCCAGGTTGAGAGAATGGGCGAACTCAGCACGGGTGCTTTGGGTTCATGGATCTCATTTGGATATCCTGCAGAGGGAAGTGTCCCATTCCCACTGACACCACTAGAGGGCACCTCCAAACCACAAAATGCTGACAAGCCTCTCATTTCCAGCAGAAAGCGAATTTACCCAGAGCAGGCAGAAAGCCATTGTGCCAAGAGCAGTCAGAAAGCGAATTTACCCATAGCAACCAGAAAGGCCTGCTTGTCCCGTAGGAGCATATGAGTTTTGTGTCTTCTGTAACAAAAGAAAATGTGACTGCCCCTACATCGAGCTCACATATCCACCAGGTTATTATTATTTTTCATTTATTTTTTTTCCTTGAAAGAAGTGTTAGCTAGAAGAAATGCTTTTAATCATCATGGTGATTTTTGTGAGGGTGATACATATCTGTTTCATGGAGGGGAAATATTAGGTTCAGAGAACCTAAGAGACTTGCAGAGATTATTAGATATTGTTATGAATTCTTGCTGTAGGAGCATTATCTGCTCTGGGCCAGAGATTGTTTAAAGCTTTTTTTTATTTGCTAGGCCCAGCTATCATATAAGTTATAATGAAGAAAATGGACCACAGCTTTCTTAAATTCCAGCCATTATTTGATAAAATGCACAGCCTTGCACTGAAGTGCTGTTTTTATACAGCCAAGTGCTGACACCAGTTTCCAGCATTACCTCAGTTTCTATAAAACACATTCACCTGCAGCTGCAGGATCAGGAAACCTGATGTGGCATTTTTCATGGCTGAATGCAGACATGTGGCTAATCCAGAATAAAGAACATAATTAAACGAAATGTAAACTGGAAGGGTATAGCCATTCCACCTTTCACCCCATTTAGGAGTGTGCCCGATGCAAGATACTTTGCTGTGTCTTAGAAAAATTAAATGGATTATTTTACACTTTGTGGCAAATTGTTTAGTAAAAAAATATTGGTGTTTCTCCATGAAAAGCCTCTACCTACCACTTTCACAAGTAAATATTGGCAGCAGTGACCCGAGGGTGTCAGGTCAACCTTTCACATTACGTAGCACATTGCTTCGTAGTGGTGCATCCTAATATTAAAGCAAAATGTTGAAAATGTCTGACATTTGGAAAACTGGGCATTTCAGAGCTAAGGAACCTCATGGAGACATGCATTTAAAATCCACACCAATGGGGTAACCATTTTTCCTAAGTCATTGATGAGACAGGGAGGGTTGGTATTTGCACAATTAAGTTGGTATTGCATTTTATTCTTTGCATGCTGGAAGCTGCAGGAAGTGTGGTGCTGGATGTTCCTTCCTAATTTTTTTTGCCTGCACCTCTCAGTATTTTGTATTATGCTTCTTATTAATGTGAAAATACATATTAAAACCCAGCTAATATATTTTAGATATATTTGGTTTAGATGGCCCATTTCTGCAGAGAGAAGGGGATTGCACTTTTTCCCATAACACACAGCAGCTGAGATCTGCTAGATACAGTAGGATGTATTTATTTTCCTTTTTCTAATTACAGTAATTTCATGATTATAAGCCGCTCTT
This sequence comes from Sialia sialis, assembly GCA_009812075.1. Lineage (NCBI taxonomy): Eukaryota > Metazoa > Chordata > Aves > Passeriformes > Turdidae > Sialia > Sialia sialis. The sequence continues at coordinate 15,262,503 of VRYO01002253.1, forward strand.
TTTTCACTGAAGAATGCAGCCTATCCCAGTAGCGCGGCTAATCATCAGGGGCGCCTTATCTATGGACAAATCCCAGCGAAATGCCAACCCAGAAGTGAGAGCCAACTGGGGAGAGAGCTGCTGGGGAGCCGCAGCTGGCCAGGGAGCTGCCGTGGAGCCGCGGCCAGGCGGGCGGGGGGCAGGTGGGGAGCAGGCTTCGCGGGGCGGCGGGGACTGGTGCCAGCAGTGGGCAAGCGGCGGGGCTGCGGGCGAGCGGGCGGCTCGCAGCATGGAGAGGGCGCATGGGGCTGCATTTAAAGGCTCCTCCGGTCTGTGAAGAATGTTTGCAATTTGCGCACCTGACAGCAAATCCCGTGCGGCCCTGAGCCCACTCCTAGCCCGCTCCGTCCCGAGCCCCCCACCCCGAGCTGGCGCTGCTCCGAGCCCGCTCCGCCCGCCTTGCCGCGGCCCTGACCCTGCTTCGCCGCCTCTTTCAAGAGGCACGGGGAGCCAGTGCCACTCAAAAGCGACATGGGGAGCCTCGGCAGGCAGCGCTGGAGGCGGGAGTGCCAGGACCCACGGCATGGGGGGAGCATCTGGGGTGGCATTTAAAGGCTTCACCAGTCTGTGAAAACTGTTTGCAAATTGAGCAACTTGACAGCAAACCCCGCATCGGGGATTCTGTTACTAACTCGTTACTTTGTTGCACATGGATACTCGCTTTAAAAAAAAAATGCGGCTTATATTTGGGTGCAGGTTATATATGGACAAATCCAGTGGGCTCCCCGGCTACCCGGATGTGCGGCTTATATTCAGGTGCGACTTATAATTGTGAAATTACTGCACATGTAAAAAAATTCTCAACTCTCTTCAGACTTTTTGCATGCTTAACTAAGCCTGACCCATTCCATGTATTTGTGCTGCTTTTCTCCTCTGAACCTCTGTTTACCTTCAACAAAAGTTTTGTTTGGACTGTAATAGTTTCTTTTTGCCAAAAGGATTTTTTTATCTTGCAGATAAAGGCATAAGCCCTTGCTTAGCATGTTTTTATGAAGGGTTAAAATGGTGAATCCTATGGAGGGAGACTCATGCCCCTCTGCATGTCCCCTCTTCAGTGGGGACTCTGAAGAGCAGTACTGCCTTCTGGACCTTCATGAATTACATCAGTCACAAAGCCAGCAGGGCTCTCCAGGAGCCTCACAGGTGCTGGAAATGCTGAAAAGGTGGTAACTCAATTTGCTCTGTTTCCCGGCTGTTCCTCCTTCCATAACCTGCTACCTGCTCTCCTTTCAGGTGCTCAGTTGCAGTGCTCAGATGCCCAAAACAGGTGAAAAATAAAGGTACTGTTTTTACATGTGCTTTGGGGACAGGTCTTCATTAAGCAGTCTTTCACCAGCTCCCAGTTAATTCAGTATGAGATACCTAAAATATATAACAGGGGCTTTAAAGACTTTTGTCAAGAATGACCTCTCCACAGAAGTACTTTAGGTGGGGTGATTCTCTGTAAATGTCATGTCTGAATAATCCTGGATAACTTTAGGTACATAATTAATACACTTCAGATGGGAAAATAATTGTGCTGTCTCCCCTGTAGTCAGAGAGAGAAATGAACAGCTTGTGCCACCACGATCTCAGCTGCTGTCAGGAGGTGCCTTGCTGTTTTCTAGAGTATTTAGGGTGACAGCAGTTAAGTGCCTAAAATTAGTTAGCAGAGAACTGGGAACTACATGTCTGTCAATCACTTTTAAGACTCCAGTGTAGATCTTTTTGAAAAGTGACTTGAAATAGGTTCTTTTTGACAGATGTAAGAATGATTTTTTAAATTTTTTTTTTAACTAAAGGAAAAAGCAGGTGGAACTTACAGAAGATACAAAAATCAAAACAATAGAAAAGGATGGTTTTGGTTGTGAATGCTCACTTGTGTGGAATTTTGACTGGTGCTTTGGGAAGGGTGGGCTCCACACCAAGGAGCTGAAGCAGTCTAAAGCATTCTTTCCATGGATCATGCTGCCTGCCTTTGCTTCCCTGGTGGGTGTTACACACCTGTGGAAAGAGTGCTGCTGTGAGCATGCATTTTAACCCTTTATTTCTGGCAAACCATATCAAAATGATGCAGAATTTGCACCTTTAAATGAGAGGTTTCTGAACAGCAGTCATTGAGACACAAGGCCATGTCACAGAGTCCCACTGGGTTGCTGAATGGATGTCACCATAATCTGTAAAAAAAAATTAGATCTCTAATGAGCTGTGTAAACATACTTTCTTATGGAATCCAAAGGGTACAAAGTCAGATAATCTTTTGAGTCAGAGGTTCTTTTATTTCCCTTTCTGGTTCTCAGTGTGTACCACACTGTCTGTACTATTATTAGGCCCCTTTTGCAGACACAAATACAGAAACTCATTGGCAGTCAATAATGGATTAAAGGATTTATCTCAAGAAACCCTCTGGCTGGGGAATGGATGGCAGAAGTAAAAACACTCAGATATGAATAATGTGGTTTCCTTCTTGATTTTCTGCTTATGATCTATTTTCACAGTGTGTCATTAGTGCTGGAGACTCAAGCAATGGTTTTGTAATAATTTACGTAATAAATACTGGCATCAATCTGCAGCCCTGACAAACATATGTTCTGGTGGGCTGAGGCTCATTAGGCGTAGCTCTTTCTCACCCACTGCTATTGGAGATGTTGAAGGCTGCATTTAGTTAGTTTGGAACTATTCTTGCTCTGAGTTAATGGGATGGACATGTGAAGACATTTGAAAAGGTCCCTTAAAGGCTTGTTTTCAATTCACAAGAGCAGTGCGAACAAATTAGTGGCAAAATCCCGAGGAAGTGTAAACCCAAAGGTTAAATTGACTCCAATTAACAGGAGCCTTGTGCTGTCTACAGTGAGGAGATGAGCATGGGCTTCTAAACTGCTTCCTACCAGAGCTTTTGCATGGCCACAAATTAGAGATCTGCTGTTCTGGGAGTGCTGTTTTTAACCAGTCAAGAAGTCAAGACCTTTATTCCTGCTCCTTAAGAAAGAATTTAATGCAGCAACAGCAGAGTAGTCCCTGGGTTGGTCCCAGTGAAAACTGAAGAGTTCAATGGGTGCAAGGTCTGTCTTGTAACCCAGGTACAAAAGAAGCAAAAGCAGCTTTCTTCCCCTGGCTAGGGACCTCTGCAGAGCATTAAAGTTCTTAAGATAAATCATGATTTCAGGCTCTGAGATATTGCCCTAGTTGTGTGGTGTGGTGAGTGGCTCTGGTGTGAGACTCTGCTGTGTGATATGGGGCAGCAGATGGGCACAGGAGTTTGCAGGTAATGAATGCCCTGCAGCACTGTGTGCTTGGATTCTATTTAAAGACTTTATGAATGTGTGTTTCTTACCATGTTAGAAGAAATACTGTTATGAGAGGATAGGTTGGATTCCTCATCTGTATGATGTTTCCGGAAGCCACAAATATTAGCCCTGTCAAACACTCCAGAAAAATAAATGCTCCAGCTCTATTACCTAGTGAGACTTCTATTATCAATTCTGAAAACAGATCACACTTAGAATGCACAAAATACCCATCAGAATTAAGTTCGCTTCAAGTGGAGCAAGGCTGGAATTGTTTATGCTGCACACTACTGATTGCAAGATGTTGATGAGCTAATTAATGGTGAAGTTGAGTGTCTTAATCTTCAGTTATTCAGTGTATTAAAGTAGGTAGTTAATGTTGCCTCACAACAGGAAATCTGTGAGGTTGTTAGGGGTTGTGTTCTTTCCCCTTGCCCCCAGCAGCAGGTCTGAAGCTCTGAGTGAGGAGAAAAGAAGTTCCAGTGTTCTTTAGCTAGGTTCTTGTCCAGTATTCTTGATCTAAATTTATTATTTTTGCCATATTTATTCAAGCTTTGTATTTTAGTTGTTTTTTTTTTATTACAAGAAGAAAAAAATAACTTCCCTCTTCATTTATGCAAAGAAGAAGAAATTTTTTCCCTCTTCCAGGATTTGTGAGCCTATCTGAGGTGAGATGAGGGAGCCTTGCATTTCAGGTGAGTGAGGATGCAAACAGAGCAGGGCATCTCTCTGATACCTGTTACCCCGTGCCATTTCTTTGATCCCTATTTCTGAGAGCAGCAGAGGCTTTAGCATCCTGATTAGCTGCTTGCTTTCCATCAGAAATATCTATTTCCTTATTTCTTGCTTCCTGTGCTGCATGAATTTTTGGCCTCTTGCTTCTTGAGGGAGTCGACTTCTTTTAGTGGGTCCTGTTTGCTCATCCAAGGTTGAGTTTCTCTATTCAAGGTCTGCCAACTACTCCTAGGATTTATAAAGTAGGAGCTGCTCAAAGTTATCTCCTTGATGTGCTTTATCTCATCCTTCTGGCCTTTGGCTGCTGTCAGTGTTTGACTCATGTCTTTGTGCATGGTGGAATTCTGGACTGCATTGACTCACAAGTGTTACCACTTCTGGCTTTATGCCCAACTTTTCTTAATGTCTGCTGCTTGTGATGCCAATTTCTTCAGAACATTTAAAACAGCAGAATGTTAGGAAATGGAATTGCTTTCCTACCTAAAACAAATTTTAAAAAATTAATTAAACCCATCATTTTTCTAATTCATAATGACTTGGTTTAGTTCTTTAGTTTGGCTCTTTAGTTGTTTCCCTTCTTCAAGAAGAGGTAAGACAGAAGTTTCAAAGGTTTTCAACATGTCCAGACTTTCAAAGCATTTATCAGCCATGCTAATGGAAATATTGCAATGTCATGCAAATGTGAATTAGTTGGCAGAACATCTTGTTGCAGCCGGGGTGAAAAAGCCCTGCATACTGAGTGCCATATTGATACTTTTCAATGGCATCCTTATTGGCTAGAGTGGAACACGTGTAGCTGTACTTTGTAAAAATAATGAAGTCAAGGATATAAAATAGCTGGGCTTCTCCAGTATTCAAACACTCTTTCACATCAACAAATTGAAAAGGTCTTTCAGGATTCTCTTGTGGCTTTGTGCACGAAAGATGAAATAATTCAAAGAACAGGGCATGAAGATACCATCTGATATGTGGATCAAAATAAGGCACTTTTGCTAGGAAAATAAGACCAGTACAGAAGCAGACTTGAATGAGGTTTAGCATTCATTGTTCCCTGTAAAACTGATTGACAATTCTTTTTCAACTGTGTAATTTTTAAAAGAATTTCCAGCCCAACCTCATTTATATTTTGAAATGAAGCTTTGTGTTCTTTTATTCATCATGGCAAGCATAGAAAAAAAATATCAGCACTTATCTGATCCTGGCTTTACATAATGCAGCATTAGTCAACAAAGTTTTACCTGCATTCTTCCTGTGGGCTAAATACTGCAAGTCATTACCATTTCATGGCTGCTTGGTATATTGTTTAAAGAGAAGTTGGAGAGCTCAGCTTCGTTCCTGACAGATCAGCAGAGCTGTACCAGCAGTGTGCAGGCTGTTCTGGACAAAATGAGGACAAACTCAAAAAAATGGAGCTAAATCCCAGATTTAGGCTACAGTCCAGCAATGAGTTCCATTGTTGTTTCCATGGAGCTCAGTGCAGGATCAGTTGTTTCTTTTTTTAAAAATATTCTCATGAGGCCATAGTGTTTCCTGTCTTGCTGGGAGCATGGGAGGAACAACAGTAATTTTGTGTTATTTTGGCACGTCTTCTGTGCCTTTCAGTGGAGAACAGAATGGAGACAGGAGCAAAAGGCAGCTATATTGAAACATACTGATTCTTCCTTTCTTTCTTTCTTTCTTTTGTTGTTTTTTTTGTTGGTTTTTTTTCCATTTCAAACCCCAAAGATGTTCACACATGCAGTAAGTTGTGAAGAATTGAGTTGTTTTTATGCTTCTTTGGGAGCATAGAAGGAAGTCTGCCTTATCTCTTTTCCTGTTTTCATATGTTTCTTTTTTCTCCCTTGCAATCTCTAATGAGGATTTTAAATTAAAGATATGTCCGGAGAGCAGCCTGCATCAGAGTAAACCAAATGGATGGATGCTGCATGAATCTTTTCTCTGATTCTGTAGGTGTATTTTAGCTCTGCAAGTGCCAATCATCATCTCAGATCTGAACATCCCCACCTGTGGGAGCTGCATCATACATTTCTGCTTTGATTTCAGCTGACATCTTTACCGTGGCAGAAAGGAAGGAGAGCATTCTTGAAAGAGGAGATTTCCCTATTGCATGTTCACAATCTGATGCACGCTGCAAAACACTTCCAGAACTTCCACAGCTGCTATCCTTTCTCTCTAAAAGGCTGGGAAAGTGTTATATAAACTGCATTCTGAAAGTTGATGCAAGTAGACTTTGCTCTTTTCCCAAAGCTGCTGAACAGCTTTTGAGTGGGGAATGATGCTGCACCAGCTCCTGAGAGGTGGGGTTATTTTAAGCTGGCTGTAATTCTGGGTTTCTGCAGCTGAGAGCTGCACTGACTGGGGTGGGAGCTGGCTCCTGAGCCTGGAAAGGAACACAAAAGGTCCTGCACACCCTGGCTCTTCTAATGCTGCTAGTGCCATCAGTGAATTACTGCTTGGATTAATGGGACATGATGGTGCCAGTGCTTGGAGACATCTCCATCCTGCATCTCACCCACTCACACAGCCTGCTCTGGCAGGCAAAAGAGCCATGAGAACTCCTCCCTCATGGTGATTCACGTCACCTTAGGGAGGGTGACTGAGCCCTGTCCTGTAAGTAAAAACCTGTGCAAGCTTTCAGGTCTGCAGGTGGGGTCCAGTTACCTAAGTGTACACAGCTGTATAGTTTAATAATCTGAATTCCCTTCCTGCATCTCTGTGCATCTCACTTGGCAAAGGGATAAATCCTTCAAAAACAAGGTGGCATATTAATTCTTATCAGACAGTTACCTGCACTAACTGCTTTGGAGTACTTGGGTTCTTGGTAAGACTCAAAATGATCACACATCTTGCTGTTTTCCAGTTTCTCTATGTCAGATTGCAGTAGGCCTCATCCCCCAGCCCTTTGGTTTACTTCTTTCCCCAAGTCCCTGACAGTGTGCAGCATTTCAGATACTCTGGAGGTTGATCCAGGCTGGTATTCCATCATCATGGTGGTGTTTCAGGTTCCTTTCTTGCTCTCCCCAACTCAGATCTTTAATTCAGAATTCATGACTTCCTTTCTTTCAAGAAATCCTATTTCCCATCTTCAGAAGATGAAACTTTGTCACAGTCTGAGCATCTTTGAATGCTTGTCTGTAACTTGAGATCTGAATTTAGAGCTGCTTTTTATTTCAAGAACACTGAGCAAATCAAAACAGGCTTGAATTTATTTAGTGCCATGAATACACAGAGAAACATCACCATCTGTGCTCTTGGTGTTTTGATTTTCTCCATGAAGAGCTGCAGGTGTTACTAGATTCTTCTTTTGCTTCTGGAGAAATATGTGCCCATGATGTTATGCTCAGCTGGGAGAAGTAAAATGCAGATCTCAGCTGGAACATAAAGATTTTCATGCTTTAGGGTTGATAAAACACTAAAAAGCATAACAAGGGATACTTCAGTCATGTATGACTGCCTTGTATGAGTAACTCAGAGCTGTCGATGTTGGAAAGAGACCCAGCAAATAAGGTAAAATTCGGAAGTCAACAGTTAAGGTATTTTTACTGTATATTTTAGATTTGCCATTTTTTGATGTTCAGATTTTTGTTACATGTGCTATTTATCACACTGTTCACTAATTAGAACAAACATCTAAGCAAATTTAGCTTGCTTTCCTGTATCTTTATCTTGTTGTACCAAATGTCCTGTGGAACCTCAAGGAGCAAATAAAATATAGTATTTTTAACACTTTCTTTAAAATTAAATTCTCCCTCCACCTCCCAGTTCAAAGGGCATTCAGTGTTCACCTGGGACTCTGTTCCACTCAGAGAAAAGTAAAGAGTATGGAACAAAAATGTTGTGCTAATACTGGAGGCAGGAAAAATGAAGCAGTGTCACAGATTGTGTGAGTACTTCATTTTGCTTGTGTTTTGCTGAGAAGTCTGACTTTATGCTGAGAGTTTTGTGAAGCAGCCTGTTGGACTCACTGAGGGTGTTGGAATAGCAGATGTGGGAGGGTCTGCAGAGCAGCTCTGGATCAGCTCCACCCTTGCACTTGTATATAAGTTGAGGGAGAGGAGCCTTTATCTCCAGAAATGCTTTTTGGCCCCCGTTTACTAAGTGTGTCTGTGACATTTGGCACCCTACTAGGTACCAGAGTCTGCCTTTCTTTTTCACCTGACATGTTATGATGCTAGAAAATAAATCCTGGGTGCTGCTGAGCTCCAGCTCCATTCATCAGCTCCCCTCATGTTTGGAGAAACAACAGGAGCAGTTATAATTCTTCCAGCATGGATTGTGTTCCTCGCTGTCAGAGGAAGCTCCTCCACTCCCTTTTGTGTCTCTGAGCAGTTTGAAACATGCAGAAGCTGCTGCTTTGACTGAATTTTCTCCCTTTCTTCCACAGCTGAGATCCTGACCCAAGTTCTTTTCAATTTCTCAACTGGTAAAAGGTTACTAGTATTAACAGCAACAAGAGGAAGAGAGAATGAAATAGACAGTTCCTGTCTTTTTAATTCAGTCTTCTGATATCTGATGTTTTTCTTCAGCTTGTACTATTTGTAAGTAATTTGATGAAAGCAACCCAAGTCCTCTTAGTAATGGAGACATAAACAAGGTCAAAATTAAGGCTAAATATTTAACTAAAAGTTGCAGGATAAACTTTTGAAAAAGTCTTTGGTTTCAAGCATCTCTGACTTTTTTCTTGAGCATCAATTACGATATATTATGGTTGGTATCAGACGTGCCAGTGAGGTGAATTAGCTGAAGATTTCTTTCACCTCTTTTTCTCCTAATTCAGGTGTCCCTCACTTATCCTTTGTAGGTGTTCTGATTTTCAAAGTGCTCAGATGAGACCTCTGAGGACTGCCAGGAGCCAGGGGTTGGTTTTGGTCTACAGCACACATGGGGATGCTGTGAAGTAAGGGACCATCAATCCCTGTCCAGCAGTGCTGTGTGCTGTGCATTAAGGAAGGAAGCAGGTGAGTCTTAGAACAGGGATTTCACAAAATCAAAAGCATGGAAGAGCTTTTTGCAAGACTTTAATCTTTTTTTATCATTAAAGTTTACAGTTCTATGTTGTATTTCCAGCCATGGTGCTAAGACAAATGTTCTTTTAGCAATTGTTAGGACCATTTCCTCTTCTCCTGAAGCATTTGTTCATCCACCAATTCCAAATACAGTTATTGATATTTTAAGTTTCCTTGTTTTCTAACAAGCTGAAGTTAAAAAAAAAAAATGACTGAATGCATAATTCCTGAGAATATTCTAAACTGAGATGGTTTGGCTTCTGGAATGAAATAGGCTTGTTTCAAATCATATTTAGAAGCTGAAGTTGTGTGAGAATCATTATCTTTGCTGTTACAGAATTCTGGAACAGCTTTATGATGAGGTGTTGTTCTCTTGGAAAGCTTTGGTACACTTAGAACAAGCCCCCAATGCCCAGGCTTCTTGGCAAGGACACTGCAGTCCCCACCCAAGCAATGCGGGCATGGGACACCCAGCTCTTCCTTAGCCAGGACAAACCCCTAGGATCCAAAAGGGCAGGGGATGACAAGCAGAAAAGGAGAACCATGGACAGGAATAACATCTACGGCTTTACAAAAGTTGTCTGACCTTGAATACAGTCAGGACATATTATTGTTGGTTGCATTCCAGATCAGTTAAAACGAAGAGATTGCTGCAGCAGCCTCAGCTAAACTTTAAGCTGGATCATTTACACATAGCTAGCATAAAGAAAAGTATGATGTGTGATTCACATTATTTCTATTCTGTGATATGTCATTTATTTTATGTTGTTCCCACATTTCCTGGTAGTTAAAATACTTTGCAATAATTGCCACCACAAAATTACATGGTTGTGTTTGTCAAGAAATCCAACTGTGAGTATAGCACTTAGGATTTTGGAAGTTGGGATACCACCAGAGAATGCTTGGATTGCAGAAATGCTGAATAATAGAGAAATTAATATTTGTCTATAAATAACCCTGCAAGACTTCAGAATTCCACAGGGGTGTGCTAAATAAAGCAACAGCCTTCTTTATCTGTCTCAAGCATTCAGAAGGTTATTCTGGTACACAGAAACCTGAATTTTCAATGCACTCTTAGACCCTGAAGCAAAATTTTGGCTATGCCACTCTGAGAGTTTAAAAGAAAAGTGATGAGAGAGGGAATGTGACCATTTGATAAGTCTGGGAGCTGCACACACGTATGTGGATTGCTGTAGTTGTGTGTCTGACCCTGCTTGTGCATGGTCACCCCAAAGCCTACTAAAACACAGGATTTTGTTGTAATTTTGCTGGTGAGCTTCCCAGAGGGAAATGTGCTTTTGTGGCACCTGCAGGCAGCAGGACCTGCTTTGGGCACAAACTGTAATCACTGTGCCAAAGCTTTATCTCACAGCCAACAGGTACAGCACAGATTGAGCTCCAAATGCTATAGAATGGTTTACAAATCTGCCCAGTGCAAGGAAATGCTTTGCTAAGGATGCTAATTTAATAATGTGTCTCCTAATGCAAACGGGTGAGTTTCCCCTCCAAAGCCCGCTACTACACCTTGTATTTTTTCAGCCATGGATTGCAGTTTACCTCTATTTTGAAGGCAGAAGAAATTAACAAGGTAATGAAATCAATTAGTGATATTTTCATTGGAGCAAATGGCTCATGATTGTCCTAATGAGTAGTTGTAGATATGAATACATTTGTTGTGAATGTAAAACTGATGCTTAACATCCTCAGCATGCCACACACACTCAGGCTTTACCTTTGTAGCCAGGCTGAACCCTGTTAACTTTCCTAATCACATCAGCCCTGAGGCTGGGTCTGTGTTTTCTCCTCTTACAAATGACAAAAATGAAAAAGTAACGTAGAAATGAGATAGCTAAGCTAGGAGAGGGTCCCTCAGAGTTACCATTTCCAAACCAGTACTCGGTATCCCAACCCTTTACATGTGTCACAGGAAAGTATTTTGGGTGCTCTGGAATATATTTTATTTTGGAGAATATAGTTATGATCCTAAGAAAGATATTTGCACTTTTTTGACTCTCCTAGGCAAAAGAACAATTAGATGTACTGACAAAAAATCCCCCAAACTAAAAAACCCAAACAACAACAACAAACCCAACAAGAAACAAACAAATCCCTAGTCAAACAAAAAAATTCAGTTATCTAAAAATGGATTTTGGTGTTCATTTCTAATCATTTAACTCCACAACTAAATATCATATTAGGGATGGATTTATGAAAGCATTTCAGATGTTTAAGCCCCAGAGGAAAATGGAAGAGGGAGAAGTGCATGCATGGTGATGGATCCATGCTAGAGGAGAAAAATTTAACACTAGAGTAGTTGGAGTCTTCTTTTTCTTGGAAAAAGCAGTAGACAAGCAAGGTGAAATTTCAGTTTGATACTCCCACAAAAATCTTTATCTGGTGTTTAGAAGTCTTTATGGTTTTAGCCACACTGATCTATATATGCACATGTTGATCAGGTAAATGTGAGATCAGGTAACTGTGAGATGTCTTCTCCAGGATGCACTGATTAGCTCCTGCTTCAAACATCCACAGCTTTTAGGCATGCTGTTTATGAAATTAATATCAGAGACCTCTCCAGCTGTACACCAATCAGTTCTGCTTGGATTTCTCCTGCCATTCCAGCCCTCAGCTGCCTGTGGCTGGTTCAAGTCTTGTTTGTAGCTGTTGCAGTTATCTTCATTATTTTATGTGGAGATTAAGTGTGTGGTAAAGTAGTTACTTGAGTGCTTGATGTTTTATGTGAGCCAATATGGAAGATAACAATGGTCCAACACCCAGTCTGGAAGCTGCCTTCCCTTGGATCCTGGCAGGTTGGGTGTGGGATGTGTGTTCAGCACAGCTCTAAATGGATGTTAGCACTCTTCAGGCTGGCCTGAAGCCTTGGGAAGGCACTGCAGCACACAAAGACATCTGCAGATGCTTTTATCCTCACTTGGTTTGTGATTTGTATTTTTGTTAGTGCCTCTGTTATGACTTGTTCAAAAAGAATTCAGATTTATTGTTGTATTTTACAGGAATGACAACACTGCTCAGAAGTGTCTTAGTTCACTACAGTTTTCAGTATTTTGCCATTAGTGAGCAAGGGGTGAGAGAAGGGAAGTGCTGGTCCAACAGAGGCATAACTCAGCAAATTTCTAATTTGCTGGTCTATAAAGCCATTAAACAATTTTTCCTTTTCACAGGAAGGTCACATGAGTTTAATTTTTGTGAAATCTATGAAGCCCAGTTCCTCTATTTAACCTTATTTACAAGGATTTATTTACTTCCCTTTGGCCATTAAAATATATGGAGTGATTTGGGGGTTTTTTTGGTAAAAGGTCACCTTTTAAAAAACCAAAACCACAAAAACCACACTCAACACAATTAAAATCCCAAACCTACTAACAGTTCCTCACACTAAATAGAGATCATGATGTGTAGCAGATCCTCCTGTCTAATGGCTCTTTGTTGTGACTTTGAGGAAGATTATCTGTGCTTTCTTTTTTTCACACCTGTCACACATCAACTATATTTCCCAAACCCAGAGGAAAGCTGAGACAATACAAAGATGCAGCCTTATTTTTTATCTACTTTGTGGTGCAGGGCTTTGTAAGATAATTCTTCATCCACATCATTCCTAAATTTGACTGTTTTTTCCAGGGTTGCATTGTTGTCCAGCACATTCTCCCCTTTTGAGATTTCAAACTTTTGTAGCACTTTAAACCTTTCTTTTATTTTTCAGCTCCTTTTGTACCCACTCTGTGTGTTGCCAGTTGTGCTTTGAAGTCCTTTGCTATTCTGTCAGGAGAGAGATTTATTTTGCATGACTTCTCTTAGCTCTCTTGCCTCTGTGAAGAAGTGGCAATGTACACCTCTGGCAATCCCTTCTTAGATTTTACTCACTTTAATTTTTGCCACTACATGCTTTATATAAAAGTGTCTGGTCACTGCTGTTTCCTCTACAATCCCTTCAGCTGGGCCATTTCTGCCTGGGAGTTGGGGCTCTTGGAGTTAAATGCTTTTGCACAGAGGGTGGCTGTGACAAAACTGTGTCTGCAAGAGCTCCCTCTTACAATGAGGTCTGTGGGGTCAGCCTGTGCCTGATCCTACTGCTCCAGCAGGATTTCCCACAGAGCATCTGCCTGGAACTGCTTGGAGCACAGTGCCCAAGGAGTGAGGCATGACCTCTGCTGCTCCCTCACTCTGAATTTGCACTGACATTCCCATGTTTCATCATCCCTTTGTGTTTTACAGGCATTTTCTCAGGCTGATAGCTGTTTTATCTCCCCCTGGTGTCCCTTTACCTCTGGGTTTGTTGCATGCTGGGACAAAGAGGCATGAGGAGTTAACACCAACAAGTTCTTGGATAATCCATCTTGCCTTATTCTTCAATTCTGACTATAGCATACAAGGAAACTGCAGAGAGGAAAAATCTGGCATCCATAGGGGATACACTGCAAAGGTTGTTTTTTGTGTTTGCCCATCCTGCTGTTTTGAAAAAGCACTCGAGCGTGTTCACCTCCCTTATATTTGGAAACCTTTTACTTCTATATTCATTTTCCTCTGGGTCTTGCTACAGCTCAGAAAAAGTTGTCAGGGATTCTCCTTGAAGATGGCATTTGTGAATCATGGGACTGAAACTAATGAAAGGCTGGTTCTCATGCCAACAAACTGCTTCTGTTCCCCTGTGATCCACCTGGGAATTTATGGCTGGAGGTGGTTCCTCACAGGAGAACAACTCCAGCTTTGTAGCTGCAGCTGGAACTGGGAGAAATTTACACAAGATTAATTTTACCTGTAGCTTTTCATAGTGCCATTTATTTGAAATCCACCTAGCAAAGTAACACTAAGCACCGGTGACTGATTGTTTATTAAGGAATCTGATGTGGCAAATTGTTTAAATATTTGTGATGTATGAAGAAAAACATGTCTTAAATGAGTTAAGAAGCTCCACAGGGGGAAATGCATACTAAATAGTATCAGAAAAATATGAAAGCAGGTGAAGGGGCCAGAAATAGAAATAAGCCTTTATAAGCCTTGTTTACTCTATCTTTAAACTAAGGGCTCTAAGTAGTTTTAAAATTCTCATGAGTTGATGGGTTCCAGGCTGGTTCTGGAATCTGGAAGGGATTGGTCTGGTCTGGAATGGTCTCCATGCCTTGACAAAATAATTTCTAACCGATTGCTCAAAATACAGATAGCTTAAATTTTCCAACAGGCGGAAAAAACCCAAAAAAACTTTCCTTTTTTTAAATTTTAAATTTAAGTAAAGCATTAAGATAACTCCACACAATGAAATACTACAATAACTTCAAGTAAATTAATAATATTGCAACCTTTTCTTTTATCTTGTTGTTGTTATGTGAAGGAAGTTTCAAAATACTTCAACCAGTAAGACTAAAGCCTTTGCTGCAGACAGCTTTATAGCCAGGCCATTTGCTTCCATTTTAAGAATGCTTAAAAAATATTCCTCTTCTGCCAGGGGGGAAAATGGTGAGGAAATATGGCTTTGTTAAAGGTTTCACTCTGAACATATATAGGTTGCCCAGGGAAAAATTCTGACCAAAAGATGTTAATTTACAGGTAACTTTCAGTAAATAAAAAAAAAAAAGTATAAGCATTGATGCATTGGGCTGGCAGTATCAAGGATCTTTATCTACCTGCAGACTTCAACCACTGGCCAAGCCATGTAAGTATTTCCAGCAGTGTAAAACCAGTGGGAAATATGGAATAATGTGTATACTCCAAAGGAAGCAGAGAAAGTGTATTTCTGTGTATTTTTACCAAGGTACAAGGGTTTTTCTTAGTTTTTCTTCCTTACCTCAACTGGTGACTGCTGGTATTGAACCTCTGTAGGATTAATATGCCTTATTTCCCCACTCTGATGCACACATGAATGCCATGCAATTCTAGGAATGTGGATGCTGTGTGGACATCAAAACCAGGAGAGCTTGCTTTAGGGCTGAGCTCCCACAGAGTTGTAAAATAATTATGAGAACAGCTTTATAATGGAAAGAGTAGAATTTGGGATGTTTAGAAGCTTTGGGATGTGCCACATGCCCCATTGTAGAGCATCCGCATGAGGCATCTGCTGACCCCACTGCCCCTTCTTCAGGTACAAACTCTTCGTAAAAGAAGGAAAAAGAATATGTTAAAGAGTGGTAATTAGACCCAGCAGTAGGAAACAGGTGCTGCTATTACATGCTCTTCTCATGCTTCTAACACTGCAATTCCATTGGGGCAAGGGGGTGAAATGTTACCTTTTCTCCAGCATGAGAGAGACTGAAAGCTGGTACTTGACCCAGAAAACACATGAGCCCTGATTTGCACCCGAAGCCTTGTCTTGCTGGCTTGCAAGAGAAAAGAGCAATTAATTGTTTCAAACAGAAGAACCTCACCTCTTTACCTTTTGCATTACTGTAGCAGGAGCCCAGTAAGAAAGAGAGCAGATAGAAAACTATTCCCTTTAAATAATTCAGTGTCTTCACTGCTTTCACTTGTCATCCATTGTGAGCTGTTTATTTTTATTCCCTCCTGGGGGGATGTTGCAGCCGGGAGTGTCCAATCCCTCTTTATTGATCTATGCTCCCACTGCTTTAATGGCACCTGCCTGCTTTGCAGTTGGCTCCAGTATTATGGTCTGGAGCCTTAATATCATCTGCAAACCAGCCAGGCATGAATCAGAGCAGGAAAACACAGGCTAGTGCTTACTGCTGGGATTGAGGCAGGGGCTGGGGTAATGAAGAGAAATCCCTGGAAGCTCTGGAAAAGGCATGCAAAGAGCCACAATTAACAGGAAGCCTCACAGCTTGAGTATTGAGCAGCACTGTTTGGAAGCACTATCTTCTCAAACACAGAGGATGAAGGATGTCAGAGATGTACAAAGAGTCCTTTGTAAATCACAAGTTGCCATGTGCATGAACAGCAGAGCTCCTGTTACCCAGTCTGCTCTGCTGTTGTTTTAGCCCCTTAAAAGCCAAAAATTAAAACAATTACTAGTGGATCTTCAAAAATTAGCACCAGCAGGAATGTTTCAGATAATGCACAGGCTAAAGATGTGTTCATCATTAATTTCAGATCTGATGGCAAATTTGTCCCCTTTCATATTTCTGCTGGGTTGTTCAATGTTGTAGCAGCTGCTCACCTGAGTCTTTGTCTAATGATAAAATCCTAGTACACAGTACACTTGCTGCTGAAATGTATCAAAACTTTCATTAGAAAGGCCAGTTTTCTCTTTTTCACAAGGGTTGTAACACAGGGAGTTTATCACCAGCATTTTTCAGAGAGTTAGACATACCAGTCATTTGTGAACAATTCAGCAGAACACTTTTGTTGGATAACATTCTGTTTCTTAAACCAAAGCCCATAATTTAGTGGAATCAGAATGCATTTTTTCCCCCTGAAGTACAAAGAAAAAAATAAAATCATTATTTTCCATCACCATCAATTTTTTCAAACCCAGCAGTTTTTAATTTAATATCTATGTGATCTCATGATAACCCAGACCTCGAATAATCCAATATAATGCAGGTGAAGACTGTCCAGAACTGCAGCACTTGGAGTTTAGCTTTTCCCAAACTTCCAGAAGACTCAGATCCAAGGATTGTTGTTTGGGTTTCTTCCTAGGGGAAGGTAAGATTCACCAGTGTGTTTTTTTTTTTTAACTTGACCTGTGTCAAGCTACTCAAATCCTCCAAATTAAACCGTAAGACACAGTAGGACAAAGATCAAGCAGCTGCAGGTTCAGTATTTTGATGAAATACTTAAAAAGCCCCTGGGCTTTTCTTTATGGGGATATCAAAACCTGTGTCTAAAAGGTCTGTAGCTCCTCATTTCTTCTCCTTACACAGACATTATGGATTTCCAGTATGGGAGATTTCCTTGATGGTTCTCACATTCTCAGTTTCTGTGAGTGAAAGTAATTCTGCCATCATTGAAGTAATTGGAATGTATAATAGTCAATGCCGAAAATCTATTGTGTTTACTCTTTTCTGTCATTCTGCTTTTTAAGTTTCTAAGACAATTAAGTTCTTTCACTGAAGACAAATAGAACAGTTTTGTAACATGTTCCTTACCCCTTGATTAAGAAAATTGAAAATACATCAGAGAGGCTGTGGCTACAATGTTTTTTCACTGAAAATTAGCCAGGAATTGTTAAATAGTGAGTTAAATGTTGAATAGGGTGAGAAGAAAGCAAAAAAAACCAACCAAACAAAACAAAAATCCACAAATATTGATTGACCCTGATTTTCTCAGCAGGGAGCTGATCAGATGATATTTTGCTTTAAGATCCAGGTTCATCCTGAGCACAAGCTGCATCTTCCAGAGTCCCTTGCTAAAGGGGTTTCTGTCAATACTTCCTCACACGTGTTCTGGCTGAGCTTCCCATGATTTCTTCCTTAAGCACAGCTCATGTGAATCACAGAAGAGTTAAGGCTGGGAGAACCCTCTGAACATCATCCTGCCCAAGTGGTGTAGCTGGAGCAGGAGGGCTGGAGCACTGCTTGGCCACTTTTATGGCAGGATGATCTGAGAATAAAACCAAGAGGGACCTGGAGAGCTGCTTCTGTGCCACTTCTGTCTCCTGCTTAGAGTCAAGGGAAGTACAAGAGCACTTGAAGGCTGAAAGAAGCTTAGGCAGTACCAGAGGAACTTTGGAGAGTGCCTGGTGTGGGAAGGGATGAGCCTTGAAACGCTGGCTGAGAGATCAGAGATGGGCTTGATGGGCAGCCTGGCCTGCCAGGGGCTGACTACCTGGCTGGAAGCAGGAATGGAGCCCAGAACAAGCCCTACAGCTCCTGGGAGCTCTTTTGGAACTGCTCTCTTGTGTTGCCATTGCTGAAGGAGCAGGGAGAAGCTGTTTCAAAGGATTTTTATTTAGCTGCTCTACATGAGCTTTTCTCAGCATGCATTTTAATGCTTGACAGCTGAGCTTTTACAAGTTTTTGGAGCCATTAATCAGAGCAGTGTTGTGGGAAGCTTTTGCAATGTATGTTTGAGAATTTGTATGGTGCTTGTTTAAATTAAATGCTAAGGCTTACTTTTGAGGCTGCTTTTGGCCACTTTCTATAAAGCATAGAGCCTTGTATTATTGTTCTAAGAACCCGTAATTAGCAGCAAATGTTTGCAAAATGCTGAAGGTTGTTGCTAGGGTGCTCCTTCAGGCTGGGATGTGTGAGAGATGGTTAAACCTCATTTAGATCTAGTTTTTTCATGCTGCAAGTATAGATCACTTTTATGCAGTGCAGTACATTCTGACTTTTCAAATGGGCAACAGTAATAAAGGCATTCCTTCAGGAACATGACTTTGAATGAGCAGAAATGAAGCTCCTCTTCTTTGAAGCAGTTCACTAGAGAATCAGGTAGGTGATAGGAAACAAGACTTCAGACCTAGGCTGCTTTTGTTTTTCACAGAGATATTGACTCTTTTGCCCAGAACCACTCAGATTTCAAGCTGTTTTATCAATTCAAACAAGGTACAGAAGCATATTTTTATTTGCTTTGAAGGTCCATGATAACTTTTATAACCAAGTGTAAAAAAAATTGTTGAGAAACATTAAAGCATCCCCTAAAAAATCTTTCTCTAACATTATCTGCATCTTGAGCTTATACATAATGTTGTCTGTAACAATTGCTTTCTGCTGTGTTTGATGCCAGATTTTGAAAGACCCATCTAAGAGGTGCTCTGTTTTTTGCTAAAATATTTCTGAATGTGCTTTGTTGCCCTCTCTCCTGAAATTAGTGCCATCACTGGTGACACATGGTGGAGTTTTGGGGCTACCAGAGGTGGGAGTGGGAAGGGCAGGAACCTTTGCAGGAGCTGGATCTGGTGCCTCACCCATTATGGGTGACTGTGGGGAATTCAGGAAACACTTTCCCTTTTTTGTGGATGTCTTGCTGAATTATTGTCCTAAATCTCTGGACATGGGAGCAGAGGAGGAGGAAGGTTTGTGTGTTTGGGGTGAGTCAGGCATTGATCCAGCCCAGACTGGAAGATTGCCATAAATTTTGGTCTGCTAGTGCTCCTTGCAGGATGGCAGGCTCTGAATTATGGAGCAGCAGAGATGCTCTTGTGCTCCTCTAGTTTTGGATGCTAATTCTGGGCAGCCAGAGCCATGTGGAGGTGTCTGTGCACAATGGAGTGAGGGTCACTGTGCTCCTCTGGAGATGTAACTGGGCTGATTAATTCATAATTGTGCTCCAGATGTGTGGGTTGGTTCCTTATTGAGCTGTGGTGAACAGTCCCTTCTTAAACCCCGCTTTTTCTGTGTCATATCATCCTGCATAATCACTTGAATCAACAGGGATGAGTGGAGGATGTCACTTAAAAAGAGTGCTAGGAGTGCTCTGAGTGCTAGAGCTGAGATCTCTTCCTTATCTACTCCTCCTCATCTTCTTTTCTTCATTTCTAAATAAATAGTTAAAAAAAAAAAGTTTTCTCGCTTTCAGAGTGGGAGGAGAAACTTGTTACATATTTAACGTTTGGCCATTTGAGATTCCATTAGAGTTTTGTCTTGTATTTTTGTTTTTTTTTTTACCACCCTGCTGCTTCTAGTACTCTTGGCTCCATCCAAAAGCTTTACTATTTTGCCCTAAATTTTGTGATCAAAGTTGAAAAGTTCTATCTTTATTCTAAGACCACAATTAAATCAGTAGTATTATATCCATTTTTTAGTGAGAAACAAAAAAATAAAGCAGCAGGATTTCCCCGGGGTACATAAAGCTGTGATATGGCTCACTTGCAAGCAAGCAAGATAGACTTAACATTAGGTTGGGTTTTCTTCCTGGAGGAATAGTCCAATTAGTCTTAAAACTTGGTACAGGTTTGGGGTTGGGTTTTTGGTTGTTTGTTTGTTGTTTTTTGGGGTTGTTTTGTTTTGTTTTGTTTTTTAATTTGTTTGTTGTTGTTGTTGTTGTTTTATTTTTTAAAATTAATATTATATTATGTATTGATTTTTATTTTCAACTACCCAAATGAAGGCTTAAGAGTAACCACCTGAGTCCAGGTGGTTTCAAGTCCTTCTTTCACAACTGTTAACGATCAAAATGTTGATTTGCAAGTGATGTCACCAGATTGACATGTTGCTGCTAATTAAGCAATCAGAGGTATTAATTAGGACCAGAGACAGTGAAATGCTTTTCTCTAAGTCATGAGATCTATAAAGAGATCCCAGTTACTTTCTGTTTTTGCTTAGAACAAGTGGTGAGCTAATTTTTGTTGCCTCGCTGTGCTGTCAGTCTAATGTCAGTTATTTGGAAGGGTGTATAAACTGAATAGCAGTCAGAAACAATAAAAATCATCAGACTGCTGCATCAAGAGGTTGGAGTTAGTTTCATTGAAGCTGTAAGAGCAGTTTGTGTTTCTAAGCTGTGTTTTCTTAAGCTTTGGTTCAGTGGCCTGTGTAGTATTTGTCTGGGACTGTCTGACATAGTTGTGATGCTGAAAAGCTTCAGCTAGAATAATGTTTTGTAGCTTTGGAACATGGTCCTTTCTCAATTTATTTCCCTTTAGTTAGGGATAGAGCTTGGCTTTTATCTGAATGTGAGTGTGGGTGTTTATTGAAAAATGTCATCTTCTGTGTGTGACTTGGCTTCTGTATTTATCTTGGATTTGTGAAAAGATGTTTCAAGTGAAAATGATAGAAGAGGTAAGAGCCCACCACTTGGAGGAAAATACCACAAGCTAAAAGCTACAAACCCAATTCTGCTTCTTTAAGAATAACTTCTCAAGCTGTGTGCATGCTGGAAGGAATTTGCATGGTTTGTGCTCCAGCTGGGTGATTCCTTCAGGAAGGGCTGCAGTTTGAAACTTTAGCTTCCTTTTCAGAGGAACTATACTGGAAAACAAATGCACAGGTCTTCATCTGAAATTGGGAGACAGATTCATCAGGGAGGTGCTGCTGCTTGCATGCCCTTGCCATGGGTACAGCCTCCTCAGGATTTATTTGACACATTTCTCGACACAGGGGGTAGATGAACATCTCAAACCTGTCTCACAATCATCCCATAAGGAGCTATTGAGTTTCTAGGCTCACAGGCCATGGAGCATGTGAACTACCCTAGGGCATCTCTGTCCGTAAAACAGCTTTGCACCCACGTCTCTGCTGTTAATTTTCTAGTTGTTGGTTGTCCTTGGTTTAGTTACACTGGCCAAGTATAGAACCTGTAACATTTATTAAGCAATGTTCATTATGTGTTTCTTACAAACTTCTCACATTTGCAGTGTCAGGAGTGGGTCAGCCTGTCTCAGGTGAGAATGCTGTTTGGGCAGATGTGGCTGATGCTTTCCATAACAAGTGCTGGAGCTGGAGGAGAAGGCTAAGGCCTGGTTATGGCTTGGATGACACAGTTTGCTTGGGAACTGGGTGAAAATGCCCAGCTGAGTTGCAGAGATAGATTCTGATGCTCTATACAGGTTCTTCTGAAGAGATATTAAGGTCCAAGAAGCCAGATGGCAAGTCAGGAGAATGGCACCTAACAGCAGCAAGATGTAGATTTACAGCAGCCATTGCCCAACTGTGACTTGGTTAGCATTGAAATGTGTCCACAGCACAGATAGAAACTGAACCTGATTCCATGTCAGCAGATGTCCTCCCCTTTCTGAGCATATTTGTTTGCTATGGTTACTAAGGAGATCAAGCACAATTTAACTTTTGTTAAGCAGGCAGGAGAGTCTGCCAGTTCTCCCACAGATGTCTGATAAGGTAATTTCCTTCACCTCAATGAATGCAAGTCAAACATTCTAAATGGAAAAGTTGTCTCAAACTCTGATTTCTGGTAGTGACTGTGATATTTTTGGGCTTGTGTCTTAGTGTTGGTGGTCTGATATCTGAAGACCCTTGGGGAAGAAAAAATTCCCTTTGTGTGACAAGATATTGAAAATTCATAGGCTAAGTGTGCTGTGCTGGGACCTCACTGCTATTTGCTTTTTCCATGCCATAAAACAATAGATTTCGGGGAAGACCAGGTCAGATAAAAGATAAAAATCTTGGTGGAAAGACCACCAAACTGATCACTGACAGCATGAGGGGGACTGTAGAATCAGGAATGGGACAAGTAGCCATGGGTAGAGAGGGAGAAATGCTAGATTTAAAAACCAAAAAAATCTTGTAGTTGTTTTCTAGTTTAAAAAAGGTGAAGATTTAGACAAGTATGTAACATGGTAGCTTTTGGCTTACCTGTCTACCATCATAGGTAATACTGAAACCCCCAAAATTCAAATTCTTTGTTCATCTATTTCTACCAATTTCTAGCAGCCTAATTGCAACCACTGGGTGGTCTGGTTTTATAAAGTGTTTGGTGTTAGAGGGGGATGTCTTAATGAATATCATAATCTGATTTGTTCCATTATCGATAAGCAGAAGAGTAGCAAATATTAGGAGCATGAGGGAAACAGGAATTGAAACTAATAACTGGCAAATATCAACAATGTTTTTGTGGATGCTGGTGCTGCATGGTTTGATGAGCATCAGCTAAGTTCTTCTATCTACAAATGATAGCTTGGACTCTTAATATCTGCATAAGATCACTTCCTTTCCTTTGGACGAAATTTCTGCATTTGCAAACACACATAGTTTTAGTAAAAGGATCCACATCTTCACTGTGGATGAAGATGTTCAACCTTGGCTTGAAGAGTCATCTGGGTCTTGCCAGTGGGATCCACTTTTTTGTAATAATTGCTAACTGAATGAAGACATAGAGCTGTAGGAGAGCCACTTGAAAATAAACAGATGTAGAGTTAGCAGCAGAATGACATTTAAATCTGAAGTACAAAGTAGGGATTGCTGGAGCACTTGCACCAACAGTCAGGTCTAGCTCTGTCATGGTTTCCATAAGAGGCAGTTGGGAATAAAACTTCATAATTATGGAACAAAATCTACTCCTAACTCAGTTGTTAATAATATATTTTGAGATTGAATGCTGTATTGAAAATGATTCTATACTCAAGCAAATCTGTCTTTTGGTGGCTGTTTCTACTTAGACACCAAGGTTTGAAGCTCAGCATGATGCTTGTGCCAGTGAGCCTTTGAGATGGGAAACCAGTAGCATTGAACTTCTAAACTATAGTTTCTTGCAAATTCTTGGGCAATTTTCCCCTGGAACTCTGCAGGAGTGCATGCAAAGTTTAGACTTGCCTATTACTGACCTAATCAGTGCTTTAAAATCTAGCAGGTTCTGTTTAAATCCCTTCTCTCTGCCTTCACAAGGGCGTGCCTCTCCCTGGCATTTTGATTTAAAATCCCTTCTAAAACTGGAGGTATAATTGCAGAATTAATTTGCTGCATTGCCCTGGAACCTCTTTCTCAGACTAAAGAAAGGAGCATGTCTAACTTTATCTGTGCTAAAGAGTGGGGATTTTTGTCAAGAGTAAACATAGACAACTGTCTATAAAGGATAATTGCAGCTGGTCTAACTGCTGCTATTAAATTCATCAGCCATAATGAGAGGCTCAGTCATAGTTGTGGCCCAGATACACTTGGATCTGCAGGAGAGTCATCAAACTCTATTCTGAAGGTGACTTTTCCCTGTAAGGAATACTTTTCCAGAGGTAGAAGCATGCTTTTGGGAAAACTGCTTGAACTTTATGAGGAAGTACTTCAGTGTGAATGAAGTCTATGTAGTCTTACACCCCTTCAACACCATTTTTCTCTGGTCCTTGTGTGGAAATCCACTAAGCATTCTGAACTATGCTTGAGAAAAGTGTGTATTGAAAGACACCTGCCTAGAACCATTTGTGCTGGACTTCCTACAAATTCCTGTCTACATTCATACACGCAAAGCAAACTTCATAACACACCTGAAACAACCCTGAGGAAAACCACACAGAACCGCTCTGTCCACATCTCTTACTCTGCCACAGCCAATACCCCACAAAACACTTCTGGCATTCCTTGGTTCTGCAAATGCCCTTCAAAAACATGCCCAAAGTGTTCCTGCAGGTGTGATGCTGAGCAACCACTCTGCAGCAGAATGAGTTCTCACTGGCAATCTGTACAGGGCAAAGCTGCAATGACAATGAGGAAGTGTTCTGTACAAACAATCACTCTCTTCCTAGTCAGACCTTGGTGGGTCCCCTGCTGCAAAAATACCAAGCTGCAATTCATGATGCTGCAATTCAAGTTGCTAATAGAGTCCAGAAATATGTACATGTTGAATGGTTTACATCACATAAAAACCCATGTTATTCACAGAAGGTTCATTTACTTATCTTTACAGCCAGTGTTTGTTCTCCTGAGGGTGAAATGCCATATCAATTTTCTTTCTTCCTCACACCCATAATCTCACTTTATTCCATGGGGATGCTGGCTATCTTTGCTCTCAAAAAAAATGACATTGTAGTGATTATTCTAGCAAAACTCTGAGCAATGCATTTTTCATCTTGCCCTTTGATTTGTAATCTGCTCTCTTTTCATAGAATCCATGATTCCATTTAGGCTGACAAGACCATTTTATGTCACGGAGTCCAGCTTTTACTGCCAAGCCCACCACTAATCATGTCCCCAATGCCACATACAGAAATCTTGTAGTTGATGGTGAGTCAGCCCCTGTCCTGGGCAGCCTGTTCCAGTGTTTGAGAAGCTTTTCCCAGTATCCAGTCTCTGTGTTCCTGCCTTGCTGCAGAAACCTCAGATTGCTCATGGTCATTACTCAAAGGTGCCTGAGTTGTGACACTTACCTGGAAGCCATGAAAAGTCTGGGAAATCTGGGAAATTGCTCAGCACTACTCCTTGGGTGTCTGATTGTTGTCTCAATGGTTTACAATGCATTTTAGCTTCTCTAGCTACAGAGACTTTCAGCATTGAAAATTTATAATGAAAGAGGTTATTATATTTGGCTTTTAAAACAAGAACCATTTGAACAGTTTCTTTATTTCATATGTAATTTGCAATGTATATGTGGATGCTTGTGTTTTTCCTAAAAGAAAAATCTTCTTTTTTGCTGAAAAGTGAGTGAAATCTTTATCCTTCTCACCTCTGCAGCTGTAAACGAAAGTCTAAACTACAAAGAAAAAGTTGTTGTCATGCTCTGGGGACTGGGAGTGAATGTAAGAAAAAAAATTTACCCTTCTGGACAAGGTACTCCCTGGGTCACTTTGCTCTGTTATCCTCACAGTTTATCTAATGTGCTGTAAATAGAGAAATTCAGAACAGAGATTGATTTGTTCATTGTTTTATGTGAATCATCACCTTTATAATTTGTACTTCAGTTCTGATGGATGCTAAACCTCTCTGGCAGCCTAGCTTAGACCAGGCCAGGATTTGATTTTTGCAATTGCTGTGATAATAAGCTCAGAATGTTGCTTTAGTATTCCTGTGCTGCTATTTAATTCACAGGGTGTAGGATGCTGTTCTTCAGTCTGCTATTTGACCTTCTGCTTCTGAATCTTGTTTTTCAGCCCCAGAATCTCTCTTTAAGCAGAATGTAAAGTTGAAGGTGGTTGTTACCTTCAGTTGAAACAATGACTTTGATGAGGGAGATCATGAACTGAACCTCTGGGTGTCAGCCAGCAGTGGGGCTGCTGCACTCTGTGTGAACACTTCAGGGAGGAGTGCTTGAGAATTGCAGGTTTTGTGAGAATTTGAGTTTCAAGATGTTCATTGTCTGTTAAGAGCAAACAGAATGGCATTGAAGCATTCAGAAGAGGTTTTATGATGGTGCTGTGGCGTGAGAGCTTTTGACTTTGAGGACTTCTCACAGGAAATTTGCAGAAACTCACTTTTCTGTGAAATACTCAGATTAGAGAGAACATTAAATACAACTTAGTCACTAGAATACAAAGAAAACATTGAGAGGCAGCTACTTGGTAATGAGAATGAAGGACCGTGATTGAGTTCTAAGCAAATTTGGGACTCAAATTTGACCAAAACCCCTTGTGTTAAGCCTCAAAAACATGGTGTGGAGCAATTGGAAGCTTCAATTTGCTTGGCTTCTTGCTTGAGCACTTCAGTCCAGATAAATGCTGTGATTTCCCGTTCCATCCTGACCCACCACTGCTGTGCAGACTGTAAGCAGAGGCACACTTTGAGGGGCTGGTTTGGGAAGTTGGGTGATAAAGCCTAATCCCTACAATTTTCTGACATTCAGTATCCTGACTTCTCAGGGCAGAGTCAGTTTTCCAAATGGTAGTGGGGATGTCCTCATGTTCATTTTGCCTCTTTCCTTTGCTCCCTTTGACAGTTTTATCTGCATTCTAATAGAAAAATAATTCTTCTGATCCTTAGAAAAAAAATAGATGGTTTGGATTTTTTTAAGTCCTTGCCTGGTCTTGCTTTAGAATTTGAGTATAAGCTGAGGAGTTGAGAATGAAAGAGATTTTTCAAAGAATTGTCACTGTGACCCTTGTTTTGGTATAAATTGGAGGGAATATATAAAAAAATACGTTTCACATCCTTCACCAGCTAAGTAGGATATGGTCTCTGTCTTCTTTCCTTGCCTTCTTATTAGATTTCCCAGTATAAAAAGAAGCTAAATATCAATATTCCCATATCTTTAGAATATTAAAAACAAGTCATCTTTTATCTGTGGATTTTTCCCTGAACACACTCCCTTATATCCATGTAGGCACTTTGCATCTTTAAAAACACAGTAGAGCTTTGCAAGCAGTGCAGACAGGAAATGAGTCATGAGAGATGTCTCTCTGTTTGCCTGCTCTTATAGCACCTGTGTGTCTATCCACAGTCAGGATTTCTATAAACTTTGTTTACAGCACATCCATCACCTGAAACTGCCCACAGATCTCTCCTCTCCCTCTCTGTGCTTCTCCCTGATTTAAGCTCTATTCATTCTCTCAGAGTGCAGATCCCACTTCTGCTTGAACCTCTAGGTGGAAACCAGAGAATGGGCAAAAGGAGAAAAGGGAAAGGCATGAAGCATGCTGCCTTCCTGGAAAATCTGATGATATCAGGAGGGTGGCTGTGTGTCTGTGCCTTGACCTTCCCTTTCCTTGTAAAGCAAATATAAATATTGCTCCCTGATTAACTTCCCTTATTTGTTGCCTTAAGGTGTTATTGTCCTTGGCCAGGAATGAGGCTGAACATAACAAATAATTTGTAATTGGGGAAAGGCAAGGCTAACTGCATTCTCTAGTTGTGTTATACAGCTATGGTAACAGTTGGTTTTCATTGGAAACAGAAAGTCTTGCTTAATGGACAAGGAATGAGCAGAACTCTCTTCAGTGCAGAGCTATCAACATTCAGCGTTGTGTTTTTGTTGGGTGGGTTTGTTGTTTGAAACCATGTCCCTGAAACACTTCTGACGCTTCTGTGGGATTCTTGTGCTCTGATGTACCTGTAGTAATTTCTTGCAATGCAAGGAGAATATGAATGTTAACATGGATCTAAGTTCCAAAAAAAGCATTGGAGGATCGGTGTTTGCAGAGATTGTCTGAATTTGTATTGGTTTTATTTGCATGTAGTGGCATGAGAAACAAAATTCTGTTGCTTTTCAGACAATTTTCTGTGTTGTCCAGCTAAAATACAAATTTTTTGGGACAAAGTGGAAACCAGAGCCATGTCCATGCTGCTTTCCCTAACAGGTGACTGTCCTTTGTGTTACCTGTGACTGACCTTGGTTATACCTCCTGTTCTTGCTGCTTATATAGAGAAAAAAAGGAGAAATTGCTTCTCAAATGCATTTGGTCAGAGTCAGGTTCCAATATCAAAGCAAACAGATCTAAATTCCAAATATTGAGGGAAAGAGCAGCTTTTATAAAATGATGATGACCTGATGTATTGAAATCCATCTGGTTATATCCAGTTCCTCAGTGCAGTGTTCACTTCTGCTCTCCTATTGAATTTGAGTTCACCTATATAAAGTTCTCTTCATAGGTAACAAAGTTTAAAAGCACTGACGAGGAAAAGAATCTGCAGAACAGATGTTAAAAGAAAGCATTCAAAAAATCACTGCTCTTATCCTTTTATTTTTTTCTTGTTTTTCCAAACTGCTTTGGATTAGCTTGCATCAGTGTCTGACACCATGCATGGTTATGCTTTAGGGGACAAAATGCTGGGAAGGAATAGTTGAGTTTTCTCTTACCAAAAAAACAACATTTGTTGCCATATATTGTCTGTGAATTCCCTGGAGTGTTCCAGTGAATTGCTAAGGTTTATTGAGATCTGTTTTCAAGTTCACTTGTGTCTCAGCTGAGCAAGGCACTGCTGGGGCAGTGGGGGCCAGTATATTCCAGATTTTTTAGCCAGGAAATGCTACCTGAATATCCCTCTCTGTCTTCTCTTCTGTCCAGCATGTTTTGACAAATTATCACCAGGGCATCAGCTGGAAAGATCAGTTTCTTCCACATAACTTTTCACTGCAAATATTAGCTGGCAAGCCATGGATAACCATGCTGGGGTAGATGGGAAGCAGAAATCCTTACTCTAGATAATGTCTCCACCAAATATGAGTAAACACATCTCACTGTACGTTCGGCATTTCTTTGAAACAACGTAGATGTAATGGAAATTCTAATGAGTAAGGACCAGGGATGGATTTGCAGCTCCAGCTGAGCAGAGTGAGGTTAGGAGACCTTAGGAAGAAGAGGATGTGAGATGTGTTTGGAAGTTCTTATTCAGAAACAGCAGGCCAAAACAAATTACCCCTGCTTTCTGGAGGAAAAAGCCAAGCCAGAGAACTGGGAAAAGGTCAGTGGTTTTCCATATTGGCCTAGATGTGTCTTAATTCTGCAGTTTTCAGGATAATGAGGAAGTGGATTAACGGGATTATGAAGTCATGACCCGACTTTATTTTTGTCTTCAAATCTTTCTGTGGGATAAATAATTCCTTTTGTCATCAGATATAAAGTGAGTTTTATGTGGTCTCTCAGATTTGTGATTTGAGTTTCTCCAGACCTGAGAATTTTGACCTCATTTAATTCTTGGCAGGTTAAGAAGCGTTTCCAAATATACAGATAACCCATGGAATCTATTTTGTGTGTCCTAAAAGGCATTTTTCTTTTAATTTAATGGAATTTTTATTAGAATAAAAGCCCTCCTGTTTTTTCAGATATGTTTTTAGTCAAACATTCTCAGTGCACTTACTGAATGTTCTGCTTTCGAGCACTCTTTGTTACTGTTATTACTTGTTGGGGTTTTTGATTTTTTTGGGGTTTTTTTGTGGTTTTTGTTTGTTTAGGGATGGGAATAAATAGAACAGGAGCAAAATCAGGAACAAGTGAGGTCTACATGTGTTTGTGAGGCCTTAAACAGATGAGACTCTCAGGGGCTGAGCAGTTTGCTGCGTTCTCTGCAGGTGACATACGCTGAGTGGTGCTTCCCAGAGTAATCCACCAATGCCTTGTGTCCAGGAACACAAAGATTTAGATCATAATTCCCCTCTGAACTGCATGTGCTGCCTCAGGACTGTGGTTCAGAGCCCCCTCTGGAGCTGCTCTGAGGGAAGGCTCCTGAGATGCCCCCAGTGCACACGGATGGGTTTGGACAGCCCTGCCTTGATCTCCTAATCCCCTTCCAGTGCATTAATGTGGGTGTTATCCAGGATCAGTCTGGGCAATTCAGCTCTGGTCAACCTGAAACTCAGAGCTTTTGCTGCAGTCTGCTGTGGGGAAATGCACATTAGTATGTTTGGTTTAGCTCTCAGCAGACAGATCCTGCTGACAAAGAGCATTGGAAGTAAATCTCTATGGCTTCTTCCTACGTGGGAACCTCTAATGCTCTGATCTGCTAAGTTATGGTAAAGGATGAATGGCAGAGGAAACCCAGTTAAAATATTTCATAGGAACTATAATTTCTTTATCTAGTTGTCTTTTTTTTTTTTTTTAGGAAGTTCATTTTGTCACTGTAAGTGGCAATGCAAAGTGTAGATGTTGATTTTTGGGGTCGCAGAACTTGACCAAATGTCACCAAATCAGTTTTTTAAAGGTGACCTGAGAACATTCTTAGATTTATGGACCATTTTTGTCCTTTGACTATGGAGTACAACCATACTGGAAGCTGCTGGATGTTATATTTGCATAAGTGTATCTCCTGAGAATGTGGTGCCTGTCACTTAGCTCCCCTCTCTTTCTTTCCAAACCTGCAACTACAGCTTTTCTATTTGTGATAAAGCTGCTTCAGAAATATCATTATTCTATTTCCAACATTATTTTGGGAAATACAAAAGTGGCTACACCTCCAGGGATATATAGTCAGGTTTCTTCATCCTTTGTCTGAGGACTCTTGGCAATTTGAAATCCATTGCTTCACTGGAGATGCTTAAGCCTTCATTTATGCAGATGATTTCATGCAAAAATTGTCCCAGAACACTTGTCAAGCTGTTGGCTGAACCCAAATAAATGAACCCTGTGAATGTAAATGGAAAGACTCCCTCTGACTTCACTGACCTTTCAATAAGCTCCTTAAATTGTAACAATGACAAAAAAATATATAAAAGGTAGATTTAAAGCATTGTTAAAATGTTATTTTTATACTGATCTCTTTTAAATATTTTGACCTTTGCTAGCTAGACGACTTTTATCTGACCTCTGTTGAATTGTTCTTTCTAAAAACTTATTCCATAAAACACTTTAATTATACAGGAGTCTGAGATAAAATCAGTTGCATAATCAGGATATTTCAAGTACACCAGTGACCAGCTCTGGAATGTGGGAGGGAGCACAGACATCAGTGAGGGTCCAGCTGCAGTGTGTTCCTGCCTGCTGGGACATCCTCAGGTGGCAGAATTCAAACTCCAAATGCAGTTAAATGCATGGCTGGCTGCAATTCCAGGCAGTAGCCAAGTACCTGGGTCTTGCATTGGTGTCTGCATGATGTTAACAACTCTGGTTTGTAATCTGGAGATGGCTGATTAATTCTTTAATTCCCCACTGCAGGTCTGCTTTGAAAACACACTTGGCTTTAAACAGAATTTGAAGTGGTAAGACTTGTGCATTGAAATCCAATGCAGGTCAAATTAGAGTTTATGACTCAAGTACATATTGGAAACAAAATTTACCCTTGGCTTGATTCTAGCTTGTTATAGGCTGGATTTTTTCTGAACCTGGTTCTGTTTTACTGTTATTTTCTTTTCCTTTTTATATGTTATTTTTTTTCCTTTTACCAGTTGAAACAAAACTGTCACTAATTTACAGAACAGGATTTTTTAATATAACACTGAGATAATGAAAACTACACTGCAGAAATATGCAGGGCTGTTTAGAATGTCTAGTAAACATGTGTCTAAATATTTTTAAGCATTCACAGCCCTTTGAATCATTCCAGAAAGGCAACAAATCTTGCATGAATCTCTTACTATACACATTGATAAATCAAGATATGTCTATGAGTGAATCTGGCAGCATTTACAGCTAGATTATCTGACTTCCAGTCCCCTCCCCTAATTATTGAGTCACATTATTGGTAAAGAAATACAAACTTGAAACTGATCTTGCTTCAAGTGGAGCAAAATTATTACAATACAAGTTATCAATCAGTTACAAAAAATTTGTGTCTGAAAAAAAAACCCCGAAATTTGTATTTTAAGCTTTATCAAAATGTTACTTGCGGCTATCATTTTAATTTATTTTTGCCTTTTACAAAAGAGGGAGCCTTCCCATTTACTTTGCAAATTTATGCCAGACAATCAGCATTTTGGATTTCTTCTCCAAAGACCAACCTGAGCTGGTGTCAGTTAAAGCTTCTGCCTGCTTAGGCTGCTCAGAGGAGATACATTTGGAAAATATTCTTGTGGAAATGGCTGTAGGGGGCTTTATTTGTTCTTCACTCTCACCTGTGTGAATAAGTCTCCTAACCTGCAAGCAGGATTATTTAGGACAATCTCTAGCAGCCTCAAACATCAGTGTTTGAAAGCCCAGAGGCGCTCCTTCCACTTCCTGTATCACTCTGCAATAAGAATTACCCAGCCTGACTTCTGCTGACAGCCTTAATAATGATTATCTCCTGTTCTGGCCAAGGCCCGGCAGTGAATCAAGAATAAACACTTGGTTCACCTACTGCAACTCAGAATTTGAGCTTCCCCCAGACACAGAAATTTCCATGATTTCAATCTCCTGACCATAACTGAATTTTAAAGTGGATATTTCCCAGGATGCTACTGCAAACATATTTCCAACAGAAAAACCCAAACAGTGCAGTAATTGCAGATCAATAACTGCATTTAATGACCCAGTTAAAAGGGAAGCATGAATTTTGGAGATCATTTTCTGCAAGATACAAGAAAAAAGATGGTCTCCCAAAGCCATAAACTGAAATTTAAGAAATAGAAGATTTCCATTGATTTCAGCGTGTTTATCCAGTGATGAGTTGATATAGGGTGATTTAGGGTGGTATGGACTGATGTGGTAGTTTCTAAGCAGAACGCTCGTAGGAATTAAGATGAAGAATGTGTATGGTGCCTAAAGAGGCACTGCCTCTATCCTTGCCACATTTAACCCCTGCAGCCCTGGCTGTACACACATGCACAAGGCTATTTTCAGGTAAAAAAGTCAATCATGCATTAAGACTAGCTGTAGATATCAAGAACTTCCAACTTTTTTTTTTTCCCCAGTTGCAAGGAAATTTAATTACTTCACGAAATTCTGCACAGCTGGCAAGGGCTTCTCTTGGCTGCCCAATAGTGTTATCATAATTTTTTACTCAAAGTGCATATTGGACTTCGCTACTGGCAATGCTGTTTTCTTTTCACTCAGTGCAGCTGTGGCTGAAATAAGTTTTATACTCCAAATCACAAGCTTTGTACTTGGTTTACTTCTGTTCTTCTGTACTTGGAAAAATTTACTTTTTTAAAAGTATGCAGCGGTTTGGTGGGTTGGATATATTTCATTTTTTGATTGCACTGTGGCTGTGAATTGGATTCTTTCTCTCTGTTTTCTATGACTTCTTTTCCTTTCTCTTTTCCAAATCCTGTAAAACTTCCTGATGCTCTCATTTCCTTTCCAATTCTCAGGGTGTGTTGCAAACAGGTCAAGGGATCAAAGACTGCCTTTGCCACAGCTGATAGAGGGAACTGAGGAATTCCACACAGGAATAGAGGGCTTGAGCTTCCTGCCAACCTGAAATCCAAACAGGGATTGAGGAGTGGCTTTGCTCCTGCTTGGTCCTGATGGGACAGAAAAGTTAAGCCTGCAGGAAATCTATCAGTAGAAATAAATTTGGGGAAAAGAGGCGGGAGAACACCAGAGTGCCTTGAGGGTTTTGGGCAGTCTGCTGCTGTGTACTGGAAATTGTGCCCTGGATGTAAATCTCCTTGTCCTTGGTATTTATTCTGCTAGGGAAAGTCCACACGTTGTTTTGAAGCTGGAAGGATCAGGTTGCATGATGGTCATGTGGGACAACCTATTGATGCCATTTCTCTTTATCCCTGGTTGTGGCTACCAAGAATTTTTTTGATGTTTATTGGTTTGGATCAGTTGGGGGTTTTTTTGTTTGGCTTTTTTTAATACCGAAATTGTATCTTAACTTTTCTGGGTGGATGTGGCTGTTTTGAAGTCTGGAGGTATGGAGACCTTCTGCCCATCAAGGTAAATTGCATTTCCAACAGTAAATAAGTAAATAACTACCAAACCTTAGTATCAGAGTAAATTTACAGAATCCCTAATAAGTGGTAAGCCAAACAAAATGAAAAGATGCTACTCTTCAGGTTACTGAAGTTTCACCATTATTATCTTTGAATTTAGGGATTACACCCTCTTCCTTGCCTTGGAAGAGGATCCAAATGTAAGAAAATGAACATCTTTATTTCTTTATATAGTGCTTTATTTCCTTTTTATTCAAATTTCTGTAAGATTTGCCACATCTCATTTTTTTTAATACTATGTTTATCCTATTGGAAATGTATATGGAGAAATAAGGTGACATTTTTTCCTTACATAATTATTTGTTAACGATTATTAACCTCGGGAAAGAACTCTTATGGTTAAAATTCTGAGTGATGTGTGCAACAGAGAAAACAGAAAATTACTCTCTCGACCATCCTGTTCATGTCTTTCCTTCAGTAAGAAAGTCTTTGTTTTCTGGGACAGCCTTACCAAAACCATATTTTTTTTGTCCAATGATAAATCCCTAAGTTTGTGTTTAGAAACATTTTTTGGAATTGATTTTTTTTTGGTATTGAATGATGGAGGATAATACTTTTCTGAGCTGAACTGTAAAAGGAAATAATTCTGAGAGAGGGTTTCATCTCCTCCCAGAAGCTCTGGTGATTTGAGGAGTTGTGTGGTAAATCTCATCACACACATTTCATGTGCTGTTTAATACTGCAGTTGATAAGCTTAGCATTTGGAGCCAGAGTGATTCCTGGCTTGGCAGTGTTTTCTGTAATTTGGAGAAGTGAGTTTTGGATTAGAAATGTGAGTTCCTGGTTCCTCAGAGAAAACACATT
Organism: Sialia sialis; assembly: GCA_009812075.1. Taxonomy (NCBI): domain Eukaryota; kingdom Metazoa; phylum Chordata; class Aves; order Passeriformes; family Turdidae; genus Sialia; species Sialia sialis. The sequence continues at coordinate 15,296,860 of VRYO01002253.1, forward strand.
CTCTTCTTGGCTGTGAGTGCCTCTGAAGCCACAGCAGTACCAGAGGAGAGTGAGAATTTGGTGCAGTTTTCCTGACAAGATAAATAACCCCTGTCGTCTCCATTGCTGTTCTTTTAGAAGTCAGCATCTTCAAGACTTTGAGCATTTTTGTTTCTGTTATGTTGATGCACTTCTGGATGATTCCCTAAAAGCTCTTCAAGCCCCGATGCAGAGGAAATAGGGCAGAAAATTCCAAGCTCTTTCCTAACTGAGAAATCAGGAGGGTTTTTTTGTTTGTTTCTTCGCCAAATACATATTGAAGGAAATGACACTGACTTTGAATATCTGATAGACAGGGAAGGAGAGGGGAAACTGGGATCCTTCTTTTTCTTGGACTGAGTCCTGGCTTTTCCCACTTGCGGAGGAGGTGGTGTCCTACCTAGTGACTCATTCAGTTCTCTTTCAATTGGCCTCTGAGTGCTCCTGGAAATAGGCTCAGGAGATCTGAAATGCCTTGGTGGATGTTGACAGCATTTCTGTATCTAAAAGGAGTGAATCAGGGAATTACCACAGTACTCTGCTGAATGAGTCTGTCCTCCCTGATAGCACCAGTTAATTCAGAGATCTGGAGCACCAGTGAGAAATACCTGAGAGCAGAGGTGCAGGGGGGTTGAGGCTTTATGAGCACAAAGACTGGGTACCCTGGAAAAAAGAGACTCAGCTTGAAGAGCTGTAATACTGAATTACCAGTTTCTCTGGAACTCACAACTCCTGCATTTTACTTCCTTCTAACTCGGAGCAAGCCTATGTGTTTTTAATTTCTCTGCTGAGGAGTATTTGCTTCTTGTCCTTAACAGTTTTCATTTCAATGAACATTTTCCCAAGTTGTTTTTCAACTCTGCTAGAGCTTGTTTTTCCATGGCAATTTTTAATTCCCTGAATTACAGCAGGCTCTGTTTGCAGAGTCATTCCTACATCTAATCCTCCCTCTTTTTCTCCTCAGCTGATTGTTCATATTTTCAAACTTCACAATCTCACCACCAAAGCCTAGACATTCTTTGGAGTATAACTTGAGAAGGAGCACAAACCTCAAAAATGTTACTGAGCTCAGAAATCTGAAAACAAAATCCTTTCTCTGCTCAAATAGAATGCTATCAAGGGGTCTGGGCCAAAATTAAAACAGAAAGATACTATTTGTATAGGGCATTTCATATGGTATTTTAAGTGATTATTTAATAAACTGAGAACAAGAACGAGTAAATATAATTGCTGCCTGTCTTGAAATCCATGAAGCAAACCAACAACCACCTCCAAAGAGTTGCTCTTTGTCCCTCTTTGACTTTTCCCCTCTCCATTTCCATGGCTTCCTAAGTGTGTGCTGATCCCAGTACCCAATGCTTTGTGTTCTGAAATGTCAAATTTGACTTGGAGTCAAGAGGCTGATTAAACTGTTCTCACTTTGTGTCACTACCACCAGCCAGTTTGCATCTGTCTGCATCCCTCCTCCAGTGCTGACTTTGACACTGCTTGTCAGGAGTGAGGATCTGCATCCAGAAATGTCAATTATGCTTCAAACAGACTCACCTAATGAAATGTGTGCATTTTTAGTTGGGGCCAGAAGCTTCTTTGGAAGTTCAAAACTTTGGAAAAAGTGTTAAAGATTTGTTGCTATAGGGCTGTTCCCTCTGGAAAAGCAAGGGCAGTACTAGAGCTGTTTCTGGCACAGGCAGAAGGAGAAATAAATGGGAAATACTAAGGTCTTAGTTTGGGGAAAGTGAAGAAAAATGAAAAAAAAAATGAAACCAACATATTACTAGCTGATCTTTTGCAGCCCAGACAGGAGATGCTGAGAGATACCAATGCTTTTTCCCAGCCAGAGGGGAACCTTTCAGGTTTGCTGATCAGCTAGTGTTATTTTAGATGGAAATTATTTGCATATGGCTGTGCTTGGGAAGCCTTTTTGTCATCATTATTACTGTAAAGAAAGGAAAGAATAGGAGATGGGAAAGTACAAGATCAGTTTTAAGATCATCTTTTGTGCAAAGGAACTGTACCTTTGCTGAGGCTGGTGTCATTCAAGCAGGCACAATCTGAATGTCCTTGAATCCCTTGAATGTGGTCCCTATTTTCAATCTCTAGGTACAGACTCACTGCTATTCCTGCTGTTTAAGCCACCCTAATGGCTACAATATTCTTTCCTACCTTTCTGTTTCCTCCTTTGTTTTTCCTCTCATTGTTAGTGATTTCAGTTGTGGCATCAGTAAATAGTTTGTGCAAAAGGGCTTTCTGACCTTGGAAATGAAGTGGAAAACCTTAAATGCAAAAGCCCAATTTGAAAACACTAACATTTATGAGTATCAAAGCTAAGTCCAAATGAATTGAAAGAATGCAAAAGCTACAGAAGTAAGGGCTCCAGACAGTCCTGCTACATTCACTGGGCTTCTGGTTGGAAGTGAGCTGAAACCAGACAGTGCAGATAGGGAATGTATGTTTAGAAAAACATCTTCTGAAATCTGGACATCAGGGCTTCTCTCTGGGAAGTGTGGAGGAAACTTTCTTTGCTGTTTTCCTCAAAGGTATCCAGCAGAACAGGCCTACCTGAAGGTGTTAATAAATATGCATTGCTGTACTTTTATTGCTCCTGCCTAAATTTTTTTCAGAAGTCTTGGTGTTCCCATGGGTAGCAGCTTTATTGAGTTTGCTAATTTTAATCTTGGGCTAGAAATCCCTTATGTGTTTCTTGCAAGATTCCTAATTGTAAGTCTTTGGATTTAGGTGTGGCTAAATTGATCATTGAAATTTAAACCTGATGATAGCTAATGAAAACATTGCTCATTTTTTCAATTTTCCTTTCTTCGCTAAATAACAAAGACAAGAAAAGAATGCAAAGAGGATTCACACCTCTTTTTCTTGCTGAAATTATGAAAAGATGACAATTTTCCACAGTATTTTATGATTTTCTGGAAGTCTAGATTATCAGTATGGATAAACAAGACTATTTTCTGCTTCTGAAAGAAAGGTAATATTTTTCCACAGCTGCCTTTCATTTTTCTAGTGAAATCTTCTCAGAAGCAGTCTGAAATAAAAGTAGTAAATGAAATCATTAATATGATTGATGTAGACTGCAATTTCTTTTATATAGGATTAACTTTCCTATAACTTTAACTATATTAAAATTATCAGTAATATTAAAATGTTAACAGAATGCCAGGATAATTATCTTTTATGTTTGACCTTTTGTATTGTAATCCCATTGACACTAGATGTATAAAAAAAAATCTTGTGCATGCACATTTAAATTCTCTGTTACTTCCACATATTTTGTGGAGCCCATTATTTGATCTATAACTTGTATGACAATAATTCCAGAATCATTGGAGAACACACTTTTCCCATAGATGATGGCACCGTGAAATGGCCTGACTTATCTCTGCATTTACATTTTCAGTTTTGAAGGCAATCTTCTTGTGATGACAAACACCAGCAGAAAGAGGGAATCAATTAAGTCTTTCTGATGGTGTATCATCAAGTGCTGGGAATAAATCTGAGCTGAAAGTAAAAAACACTGACTGTTGGAAATATCTGATGATAAAATGAATGTCAAAGACAGAAGCTGAGCAAAAAGCCGAACTTAAAAGCCTTCTGTGATGAAAACCGTGCTTCCAAACCAAGTGGAGGCAGTGAGGATGTCAAGGTTGAGCAAAAGCCTTTAGAAAACTGGAACTGTTCTTAAACTTTCCTGACTTCCTCTGTTTTACTTAGACTGTCAGAAGGTAGAAGTTTCTTTTTAAACCTCTGCAAAAGGTTGTTTGCAAAACCTTTCAAAAATCCTTGTCATTTTCATTTCAAATATTTTCTATTTTATGGCTGGAGGGAATGTAGGAAACGTGCTCGGAGCCAACATGGACACATGATTTACATATTTTTAAAAAAAAGTACTTAGTCATTGTCATTAGTTACAGCAGCTGGCAGAAGTTCTGTTAGAGATCGCTACAGATCTGTTGGAGAAGATTTGTCCATGATGGGAGGATCTGCTGAGCCTCCAGAGTCTGGGATGGGGGATGGAATGGCTTTGTGTTCCTGGGTAGGCACAGGATCCCTTTTAGGATTCAGCTGTAGGACTGGAATTCCTCCCAAGTGCACAGGTGGAGGGAGGTTTCCCAGAACACAGAGCTGAAGCAGTGGTGGGGGGCTGTGAGATGCTGGAATCAGTATTATTGTTTTTCTGGTGTTGATGCTGGTGGGCTCTGTGTGTGGAACCTGAGCTGGTTCATGGCTCTGTTTGTTTGTATGTGCAATTTTAATATTGCCAACATTACCCAGAATGTGAGTTGAGTTTTCTTTCTCTATAAACCAGTGACAAGGCAGATTTGTCCTTACCCACTTATTATAAGTAAAAAAGATTGAGGAGTTGTTTATCCAATGGTGTTCAGCCAGCTGGATTTGGCTGCCCTGAGTAGCTCTGACATGCACACAGTGAGCACTACAAGTTGTGGCTGCTTTATCCAACTCCTCTCTACTCTGAGGTTCTGCTTGTTTAATGCTACCACATTTGCGTGATGAGTTGAGCTTAAGATGCCAGAAGTGCCAGGACCTACATAAACCTAGAGAGTAAATCATGTTTTAGGTTCAAGGGAAGTAAATATAAAACCCGCACAGCAGGACTCACAACTTTTCTGTTTCCACCTGTACCTCCATTTCTCCTCTGCCAGGAGAAACTGTTCTATTTCAATGAATTGCTGAATGCTAGTGTCTCTTACCTCCAAAATATCATTGGCTGAATGACTTTTTTCCTTTCTTGTGATTCCCTTTCGTGTTTGGCAGGAGTGAAGGAAGGGTGGTTGGGGTTTGCTTTTTTCCTGTCCAAAACCAGGTAGATGGCTACCTGTTTGTAAGGCTGGGCCACAAATAATTTGCATTTATTGCTTGCAGTAAAGACCTTGACATGGTCTAAAGCTTTCAATAAATTTGTTCTACTTTCAGCTGCAACAGTGTCAGGCTTGCAGTTCTTATTTTACTGTATTTTAAGAGTGTTTTAATCACACTCATGAATCTTCCTCTCTCCAGAGTACTGATGGCTAATGTTAATTCGAAGAATTATGACAAAGGAAGAGTTAGATGAATATTGTTCTTGAGAAGCTATTAAACTATTTCAGTCTATTTAATCAGCAATTGTTTTATTTCCTGGAACTACTGAAATCCTAATGAGGAAATGATTATTTATCCCAAAATCTATTCAATATTCAATCTCATTGTGAAACATGGTTCTACCAAGAAAGGCCTTCCAATGGCCAAACCTTTATTATTTTACTGCCATTGTATTCCAGATAATCTCTAAAGCTTTTCTCTCATATACTTGTTTCCCCTCAGAGATAATTATTAATAAAATCTAATTTTGGTTTCATAGATTGCAGAGCAACTTGCTTTTAAACAGTATCTTTCAATGAAGTCTTCAAGGCTTTTTTATTGCTAGAGCAAGAATGTCAGTTTCATTAGACTCCTATGTGGTTAGAAAATATTACTAGATCATCTCTATAGTTGGGGAAGAAATGTAACCAAACGGGTGAAGAGCTGTAATGGTCACTGCTTAATCATCTGGACTGTCCAGCAGAATTTGGAGTCTAGAATTAGGCATGCAGCTTATGAGAAATCAGAAGTAGACGTTTTAGCTTTGAGCAAAAATAAGAATAAATGTTAACAGCAGAACACAAGTTACTTAGTACAAGAAATTGGACAGGGGTTGTTGTGTTAATGAACATTTGGGAAGATTCGGTATTTTTTTTCTCCCCCACTGGGGAATCGGTTTGTTCTTTACTTTTAGTCACTCTGATGGCTTTGAATAGCTTTATTTAAAGAATGAAAACAAATTGCTTCTCCATGAGGACTGGAGAAGTGCATTTCTCATTTATAGCTTGAATTAGATCTGTGAAAATGATTGAAACCCTGCCTTGTGTGGGTGGTTCTCTTAGACTTCTGCTGTCACTGTTTTGGGTTAATTATTTAGTGAAACTACATCAGGACCCTCCTATGCACCAAGTGAGTTCTCTAAACCCTGGGTAAAAGTCATGCTCATTCTCTCCTTTATGTCAGCAAATAACTAAGTTGTGCAGAGGAAAAATGTTTAAAGAGACAACAGTGAGAATTCAGGATTTGCAGGGGGAAAGAGGAATAACATTTTCTTCTCATCTTTCTCAAAACTGTCTGGAATGAAGCTCATTGTTTTGTGTGGGTCCTGGAAAATATGAAAACCTATTTTCTGTATACTGATTGTCTTGGGCTCATGGTGGGCACAGCTGAAGTGCTTTTGGAAGAGAGAAGGAACTCTGAGGCTGTAGGACTCTACAGGACTAGGCAGCAGCTGGGGAAAGATCCTGAAGAGATGTCTGTTCTGGAAAGGCAGACAGAGTCAAAGGTGACTTCCCCAAGATGCCTTTTTGCTAATTAATGACATCCAATTACCGTGTAGGAAGAGGAGCCAGGATAACTGTGGGTGCCCTGAGAGGATGCTGCAATGAGAAACTGAACCTTTCCTTGCAGGGCTGTAAGACCTGTCTCTTCAAAACAGGCAAAAATGCAAAAGTAGGCTTTGTTAGAAGTGCTCACAGTGAATATCCCTGCATGGCTTTACACAGACACAGTTGTGCTGGATTTGAGCCCAAGGAGTTAGACTTGCTTTAACTTAGAGCAGCCCTCGTGTGTCATGAGGTGGCACTGCAGAGTGGGTTTGAAACTACAGCCCTTGGGAATCCTTCAAGGGCAAACTTCTCCTGGAGAAGTTTGTGATTTCTGCATGATTTGAGATTTTTGGTTTTCGTGGACAACTTGCAAACTTCCTGCAATCACAGCATGAAATGACATCTTTTTTGCAAATTATTCTTATGCAAATCTAATTAAAATTACAATTGGTAGGGTTTTACAAGTATGATGGAGACAGAAAAAAACCCCCAAACCAACAGAAACTCAGCAGTGATGGCAGTGAAAAATCTGTCCAATATCACAACATGATAAGCAGTAAGTCACTGCATCAATTTGCTTGATTAGGACTGTCAACAGAATGCAACTTTATTAATTGATTTCTGTGGAGCTGATAAGTCATCTTGAGCTGGCATTAAAATGCTGGGATTTATCATTACAGGATTCAAGGGGCTCAAGACTAAGAGTTACAAAGAGACAAGCTGGAGAAACTGCTGTAGCTGAATGGCCACAGGGGTACAGAGATCAGGTCATCTTTAGAAGATGGGGAGCTAGAATTGCTTCCACAAAGTGTGGAATAGGAACAGCAGGCTGCACCTGCACAGTGTTTGATGGATTCCCTTCTACAAGGTGACTGAATCCCGTTAGAAAAGTTCTCTTTTTTATTTGTTTTTTTTCTTTGCTATAGACCTTGCTTTGTCAAAACTACTCTAAGCATTACCAAAGGATTTGTTCAAACCCTCGGGTTAGGATTAGTGGCTACAGGACCACTATAGTGCTGGGGTGTTTATGCTGAGCTCAGAGGTGACATCCTCCTGTTCAAAGTTTAGCTGCCTCAGTGTGTGCTGTAGTTGACAGGACAGCATTCCAGCAGGGAATAACAAAGGAGAAATGAGTGTTTGTGGAGTGCTGCAGGAACAGGCCCCATAGTGGGTGCTGTTCCTCTGGTGGCGCACATAAAAATTGCTGCCTCTTCCCCTCTCTCTCCAGTTTTTTCATGGGAGATGAACAGCAGAATTTCTCCTTGGTATCTGGAGAAACAGAGTTGTAGATGGGTCTGTTTGCTAATTTGTGACATTTGCAATGCTGAAGAGCTGTACTCTTGGGCACATATTGACATTTAATTAGGAAAATTACTCTGTGTTGGCTAGATCTAAATGTCAATTTATTAAGGCAGTATATCAGTAATTTATAATGTAATGTATGTTCTGTACTTGATTTTAAAAGGATTGAAAATAATAGTAATTAAAAAATCCCATTCCATAAATGTGTGAGCTACCATATGGCTGGCCACTGTAGCATAACAGAATAGAAAGAACAGTTAATTATGTCAAGCAAGAATGTGTTTCAAAATCCATTGAAATAATCATGGATCACCCGGTACCCGTCAGTATCTGTTTAGAAATACTTTGTATTGATTTCCCCTCCTTAGAGCTGGTTTTGCACAGTATCCCAACCCAAAAGGCTTTAGGCTGGCTCTGCTTTAACAAAACAAGCCTCTCCAAGGGTGTTAAATCAAGCCTGGCAAACATGGCTTTTTGCTACACACCCAGTTGAACTCATCAGCTCATCATGTGTCCAAGCTCTTTCCACTAGACAAGGGCAGAGTTCTCCAGTGCATTTGGGGCTGGTGTCTGGGATTCCCCTGCAGCCTCAGACTGTGCAATGAGCGCTGAGCTGTTGGACCTGGACACCTCCAGCAAGAGCAAATGCCTGGAGGCAGCCTCAGGCACACTCAGCCCAGCTGCTCCAGCTGCAAGGGAGACAAGGGACAGCACAGGGGGAAGGTACAGCACAGGCTGGATGGCATAGGCTAAAAATGCCTGCTGATGAACAGCCTTCTTGTGATTGCAAATTAAAGTGCAGCTTCTCTCAATGGTGCGGCTGTTTAAGCAAAACAAATTTACTTGAGTGCACTTCTCCATGGGTCAGATCATTTAGAAAATAAGTGGTGCTGGTGAGTGGTGAGGACATTGGTATGTTGAATACTAACACCTCGTAAAACTGAGCTGAAAATACAGATTTTAGGTTGACAGATTCCATTAATCCGCAGCAACAGCACTATTCCATGCATGCTTTAAGTAGTGTTGCAGAGCAACCAAATATTTCCCATCAAGTAAGCACCCAGAAATCTTGCTGATTATCTGAACTACAGCTGCATCTGCCAAACTGGGCTGGAAATGTCCAGAGGATATGCTTTCCATTCGATTTCTAATATTTCCCTTTTCTAGTCAGGCTGGGAAGATGAGAGCATCCTGCCCTTGTTCCTGGTCCCAGCCAGAGCCAAGAAAGAGAGAAGCATGTGAAAATGAAGTGGGTGTGGGGAAGAATAGCAAAGTCCTTCTTGTCTTGGGTTTCGTGAAAGAAATGAGGAAAAGGATCCACCAGTCCTGAACTCTCTGCTTAGCTTCAGGCATTCCTAGGACTTTGCTAGCATCAACAGGTTCAGCACCAGAGAGTTGTGCTTTTTTCTCATCAGTGACTTCGGAAAAAGTTAAACTTTTTAGACTCCCTGGCAGCAGCTGGCTTCACTTTCTAGTTGCTATGTTGGCAACTGCATCAGTAAACAGAGATTATACACAGGGACCTGGGGTTAGGCTGCCCTGAGTATATCAACACTATGTGGAAGGGGCAAGTAAACAAATTATCAACATATTCCTTAGGGGCCGTCCAACCACCAGAGATCTGGAACCGGGCAGATGATCTGCAAGCAGAGACTTAACCTAATGAATGGATTCTAATTAACTAGGAAACTTCGGATGAAAGAGAGCTTGACCGTTTCATGTTCTGGCACAGAGCTAATCCTGTGTGTCAGAGCTGAGCAAACGAGCTCTGCTTGATGTAAAGGGACAATTTGATCTGCTGCTCCTAAACCTTGAAGGACTTTATATCCAAGCTATAATTTTTTATTTCTTTTCTTGTGACTAGCTAGCACAAGAAAGGCTAACAGTTCCCTTTTTAAATTCTGTTTTATCTCTGGCTGCCCACTTAATTTTCCTATGGATACTCTATTGGGCATCACTCTTTTTCTCCAAGAGAAAGGAAAGTTCCTTGATCTCTCTCACTGTGAGTCAAAGAAAAATATCTTCATTTCCCTCCCTGAGGCTGGGGGTTGGTCATCTTTGCTTTAATCAGGCAAATGTCCAAGAGCACCTTAGTGTGTAAAAGGCACAAATGTACTCCAACAGACTGTAATAAAATTTATATGACTTGGGAAATCTTTTTAACAGGAAAGGGCTGGCATAAGAGACTGAGGGAAGAATGGCAAGAAGAGCTGTTCTTTTATCCAGTTGTAAGCTAAATCTGTTCTCCTGATTACATTAATCAGCTTCTTTTTTTTTTTTTTCTCAGTGCCAAGGACCAAAGTGAGCTAAGAATGGTCTGTGTTTGTCAGTCAAATGGTTGTGTTGGCTCCAAAGGTGCTACCAAAGGCAGCATTTCAACTCCTAACCTTCCCCTGTAATTTCTTTAGTCAACATCCAGTTTCAGGAAGGAAATTCATCCTGAGGTGTAAATGTTAGTAGTAAATGAGATCTCTTGTGGGTTAGTTTTGATCATGAGATTTAACAAAGGAAAATTTAGCTGCAAGATATGTGAAACACACTTCTATGCACATTTACTTTTGGCAAGAAGTGTTTTATTACTCACATGGCAAGACAAATTAGAATAAATGGCCACCTCTGACTTCATCCTACACTGTTATTAATCTTGTGTCTCTGCAGCCAGTGAGTGCACACCAGAGATTTGTAATGAGAGTCTGCAGCAACCAAAACCATGAGGATTAACTGGGATATTAGTGTGAAATCAAACTGGTATTGATCAGTAGCTGCAGCATCTGGAGTAAATGAGGAGCTGGATTCAGAGAGAACAGGGGCTTTTTTGTAATCTTACTCCGGCACTACAATATCTTTGTGCACTTTTCAATCTATCCAGGGACAACCATGAAAATGAGATTTTGTCTTTAGGAAGCTTTGGACCAGAAAGTGGATTTGAATTGATTTCAGCCCAATCCAAATCTGGCTATTTGAATCAAGAAATCCAGTTGCATTGCACAAGGGCTATGTTTTGCCTTGCTCTGTAAACTTGGCTTGCTGCTTAGGCTGGGAAGCAGTGTGCACAGAGATTAAGCCACAATATTCCATTTTAATCTCTAGGTGGCAAAACTTCTGCAAGAATGATACTGATGATAAATAATGCCAGGCAGAGCAAGTTTCTGAGTCTGTGAGCAGACTTAATGAAACCTAAACCAAGAAAAGAGGGTGAGGAGAGCAGGTGAAGGTAGCAGCCTCTTAGGCATCATTTCAGGAGGGCTGTCAGGGAAGTACTGCCCTTTCTCCCAGGTGTCCCATTCCACAGCTGTAGATTCTGTGCTCTCCTCCCTGAATACCTGGCTTTCAGAGCAGAGAAAGCAGCTCCTGCTTGGTCTACCCCCTGTAGAAGGAGGTACATCAGCCTGCAGCATCAGATCCTGCACACTCTGAGCACCACATGCTGCACAGGGCTTCGTGGAACAGCAAAAATTACATTTGTGGTCCTGATTTGTAAGGCAAGAACTCTGCTTCCAAGAAACACTCTGCAATCACTGTGGGGATGAAACAAATAAGATTACTTCCCTGGAGTGGGCTGCTGTAACCACAGCATTTACTGTTAGGTTTTGTTCTGTAGAAAAGATTTTAGTCCTGAGGCCTTAGGAAGGGGGAAAGGAGAATTGTATTTTATATGTTATGTTGTTTTATATTATTTTTGTTTTAAGGCCAAAAGCTACCATTATAATAATTTAATTAGATATTCTGCATAACCCAGAGCAAAGAATTCAGCCACTAATAGCTGCATCCAATTTGTAGCTTCTAGCTGGGTTATATCTTAGAAAGACATCCAGAACAAGTGGTGTGTTTTTAGAAAAGGATTACTATCTGAAAGTGGAGGGGACAGCATAGGTTAGGGGAGGATAGATCAAAATTCTTGGTACTTACCTTGCAAAATTTGAAATATGTTTGCATATAGATAGCAAATGTTATTTTATAACAAACTGAGTACTGCATTTATAAATCAAACAAGATTTCTGAGGATCTGGAGGAGTCTGTTGTACAGAGATGCCTTTCAAGGGGAGGGTGTCTTTGTGATGCTCTGATGTCTGATGGGGAATTAACACATCCTCTAAGCCATAGCAGAAATTCTACTTCTCTGCCTAGATTCTTACCTATCTATCTGTCTATCTATCTACTTAAAAATATAAAGAGTATGTACCTTCCGCCTTCTTTTGCTCTCTCCCCAAAAATTGCTATATACCCTAAACATTTTGAGGGCTAGAAGAGCAGAAATTATAAAGACATAGGTAGTTTCATGCAACTGCTCCTGAATGCTCTCTCACACAAAAGAGTGTGATAAATAGGAGCTGGTGCTGTAATAAACACTACAGACTTGGTTGGCTTAGCTGCAACTATTCAGGCTTAAAGTCCTAGTGCCAGTTCCTTTATTTGCAACAGTGGTTAAATTGCAGCCTGTCCCTTGAAGGCATTCTGCAAAATTTATTATTCTGTTAATACTTCAGCCTGCATGATGTAAATGCCCTGGGAAATCTAATATATTGATTTAGCATTCTGCTGAGCAGCAAATTTCTGTCTCCTGGAAATTTGTGTTGGTATAACCTGGGCATTTATTGAAAGAAGCTTTTGTCACTGTTTACTGTATTGTCAGCATGGGAATTGTTGTTGAAATAGAGATAAACAATCTCTTTGCAGTGTTCTCAAGCATCAGCATGAGAGTCCCAGGACATGGGGATATGCGTGCTGTTAAATGAGTGAGAGTTCTGGCTGCAAACTTGGATTTCCAACACTCTTTTTTTACTCCCTCTCCCTCTTTCTGTGATGCAATGATCTGGGTGGGAGGAAGTCAGAAAGTGCCTCTTTGTCTTAAGTCAATCCATGACAGTACTCCATTTAGCAGTTTATTTATAGCTGATGTCCCAAGAATTGACTCTGGTTCTCTAAAATTGGCTCTAGGTAAGAATTCAGATGGTTTTAAATTCCCTGCTGACTGTTACAGCTTTCCTAAAGAAACAAGCATACAAAACAATGAAAAGAGATTTCTGTCTCTATTAAAGCAAGACTGCCTGCAATCATATTGGCACCTCCTATGATATTATGAATGTATTAATCCAGAACACACAAATATGTTCTGACTTATTAAGAAATTTCATTTTGCTTTTTGATAAAAAACTAGTTATGATACCCAAGTTCAGTTTACAAACATCCAGAGTTGTAGAACACTGTTAAATTTAGTCTAACCTTATTTATTCACAGTGTTTCTAAAATAGATTTTTAGTAAAAAAACTCTGATGTATCTATAAAACTGTGTTATGCAAGTTTAGTATATTGCCTGTAATCCTAAGGTCACATTAACACATAATCTTTTAATATTCAAATGCTATTTTCTTTAAATAGGTGACCTTGCACTCAAGAAGAAACATGCTTTGAAGTGAGTTTTTCACTGACCTGCTTCCCAGCAGGTGCAGCCTATCTCATTATTCAACATTATTGTTGTCACCCTGTTAAATTCTGCAAAGAGAATATAGTGAGTACACAGTAGCTCAGTTGCTTTAGACTGCCAGGTAATGAAATGTGCTGTTATTTTGGGGAAGAGCATTTTATTTGTGTTGAAAAGCAAGCTAGGGAGGGTCAGAAGTTGGCCAACCTACAGTAGATGGACACTGTGAATGGATATTGGGATGGGGAGATTGGGCAGGGATACTTTAATTCAGCAAATAGCATCTTCTCACTCACTGCCTCATGTCCTCTTTCACGGTGTGAGGGATTTGGGAGGCTCCTTTCCTGGGAAATGAGGGACTTCACAAGCTCTTTGTGCTCTTAGTGCACTCTGGTAGCCTCCATGCAGCCTAACCAGTAAACTGAGGCACAGTCCTGTGGCTTGCAGGGCTTCCATGGAAGTCAGAATTTTGATTGTGGTAAGTTTGATGTCTTGGAACGTGTCAGAAGAGTTTATGGATGCCATGTAAATTGTGTCATACAAAAGTGACCTGTGACCAGATGATTCACTGCAGATGCATTTTTAGTTTTGCTGTTTTTCTATTATTTTTTTTCCTGGCTGAGCTGACAGAGGGCTTATTGTAGGAGTCTGGGAGTTGGTCCCATCTGAGAGATTTTGGATCTTTACAAAAGTATGGCTTAACACTGGAGCTGGAGATCAGGCATTCCAACATTGAGAGCTGTCCACATTTCTGTTCCCGTCCTCTCATCGTTGTATTGTGACACATTCATCTGAAAAATTACCTTTCCCCAGATTTATAATGACAGTGACAATTACAGGCTGCAGATTTACTGGGGAATAGGAGGGAAGGACATCAAGGGCTTGTATTTTCTGTTTAGAGTTCCTCAGCCACACTGCTAGCCAAATTCACAATTCCACCTGGAGATCTGCTGTTTCCTAGCCCTCATCCCAGAGAACTTGGGGCTGTGCATAGGATTGTTTGGTTTCTCATTCCATTGACTGTTCCCTGTGTAGGTTCACCCCTCCCTCTTCATGTGCTGTCCTGGAAATCTCTGGGGGAGGCAGCAGTGAGGTTGTTGTGGATCAGGGAAGACTGATAGGAACTCCTGGTGTTTCAGGGTGTGCTGCTGATTCTTGGTGTGCTGGGCAGCTCCCCTGAGCCTCCCCAAGCCCTCAGCTCCAAACACCTGATGCATCTCCTGCATCTTCCACCACTTCTGGGATCTTCCTCCAGATGGCATCTCCACCTTCTTATTTCTGGGCTCTCTTCTTCTCTCCAAGACCATGGTTCCTCTGTGGGAACTCTTCTTTTTGGACTCCCTTCTGAAACCATAAATGCCTGACTGTTCCAACCCAAAACAGTGTGTGTAAAGAAACACAATGTGTTGTCAGCCTCCTAATTGGTGGTTCTGACTCACATCCCTTTCTTTAAAAGGATTTGAGATGTGTCATTTTGTTTAGTCCTGGTAATCTACAAGAGCCTGCACTTGTTGCAGCCAGGCTGAAGAATATCAGGCTCCTGTCAGAGAGTTCAGAAGTTCAGTTTTGGACATTTCCCCATCTACTCAAACTCAACTATCTGCTGCTTGTTAGCCTTTATAATTTGTTATTTTTTTAACCAGTGACAGTTATTCACTTTGCCTTGGATCCACCCTTAGTGCCTTGCAGCCAAAGTGATTATGGGTGCAAAATAATGAGATGAGTGTGGAGAAGGATGGACAGAGCAGATTCTTCATGAATGTCATCCAGTTTGACATGTGGAGACTGCAGCAAGCTGCAATGGCAGGAAAGAGCCTCAGAGACCTTCCTGCTCTTCCTACAGGGCAGGATGGATGTGTCCCAGCTTGTTCCAGCATGTTTTAAAAAGGTGCCAGTAAATGAAAGAAGCCAAGTAGTGTTTACATTAATATCTGCTATTCAGAGCCAGTTTCATTTTTATTGCTTTCCACTCTCCAGTCTTCTCCTTGATTATATAGCCTGATATATTTAAAACTACTCTTCTCTGACTCTTCAATCTGGCATTTGTGCCAGCCTGGCAGTATGTATTGTCAGACTGCTCAGGTGTTTTATTTCTGCTATGGAATAATGCATGGCATGAGTTGGGCTCTGAGCTGGAAAATTCATTTATTTCTTCTGTGTTGTCAGTGAGGTGGTAGTTGTTTGTTTTTTGGGTTTTTTTTAATTCTGTTGGTTACAGGATAAATGATATTGTTGGTTGCAGGGCTTAGGCTGGGTCCTGGCAGCAGCTGCAGTGGAGGAAGCAGCATTCCTGAAGGAAAAGGAGGAACCCACAGAGTGAACCATATATAAAACATTAGTTAGTACTGTTGTAAGCCACTGGCATATTTAGTTACTGGATCTGCAATGAAATGTGAGTGGCATGTCTCGTGAAGAGCAAAATACAGCATTAAATCTCTTGACCATAATGGAAATACAAACTAGAGGCTTTCACAGGCTGGTGTGGTGAAACACTGCTTCATTTTGGGATTAGTCTGGGGACAGCTGATGCTGACTTCTGTGTCACTGATGTGGGTCACCAAAGATGACATTTTCTAAATGCCTATTAAATTTGTTAGACCAGAGATTATTTTGCATGAAGGACTATTTGACAGTTTTTCTACCTCTGATTGCGTAACTTTTTGTTTTGGGAGTTGTATTCCAGAGGTGCACTTGCTGCTAAATGTTTCGATCCTCACCCCTTTCTTATCTAGAGGAGCTGGGCAGGAGCTGCCCTAACTGCACAGTAGAGATGATACCTCTTATTTTTCTGATGGTACAGGCTGTTTTGAATGGGCTGAAACAGTAGTCTTGGTTGTACTGTACATTCAGTTGAATTAAAGGAGCTAAGCCAAACATCTGGTTTGGAATTCTAAGGAGGAATAACAGATCTTAGCCTTGTTTTGGAAATAGTGGCAACATGCGTCATGCAAAGAAAAGCTGTCTGATAGATATGCTGATAGTAGTGAACATTGTGGCAAGTCTTAAACTCCTGGAAGTTCCTAGCCATGAACATGCTTGGTTTTCTGCACAAGATCAAATATTTTAGCTCTTTAGTCTAGCATCACTAATAAATACTTCTGAGTGTGAGAAGGCTTGTGTTAACATTTTATGCAGAAAATGCATAAAAAGTAAAAATTATTTGGCAGTTTTGGCAGTAGTGGGTGTAGAAATGTGGAAATAAGAATTAAATTACATGCGTGCGATAGCCCAGTGTTTTTGGTTTAGTATTCCACATTTATTGAAAAGTCTGGATAACATTTCAGGAGTGATTATAAATTGAACATATGCTGCAAAACTGAGGAAGTGGGAGATAGGAAAGTTTCTAAACAAAAGAGAAAAGAGGAAACATAGGAGTTCTCATAATACAAGCAGTCCATAAGTTTTCTTTTTTCATATATCAATTTGCTTTTAGAAATCTCTTTTTACAGCTTTAATCTTTGGGCTTATTGTTGAGACCCCATTCCCAGTTTGAACTGCTTGAAATCTGTGCTTTGCTTGGTCTACAAGCATTCTTCTCTCTGGTTAATCATTCCAGTGTGAGGGGAGCTGATAGTTTGTTTTATTTTTGTGAATGCAGCACCCATGAAAACACAAGATTTAGCTCTCCAGAACTCTGGTTCCATTGCAGTGGTGGAAGCACTTGGGCTTATGGCTCATTAAGGAATTAACATTCAATTTCATGGAGAGGTAGGTCTCAGGGAAGTCAGAGGTTCCTATTTCAGTGCTTTTTTGGCTCTGCTCCTTTCTCTCTCTTAGAATATATGATGCTGCATCCAGCCTAATCCTTCTCTGGAACAAAAATTACTTTGAAGATGCTGCAGGCCATGTCTGGACCATATGTAATTACATGCTGACTCAGAAAGAAAAGATTGCTTTTCTCTTTCCAGGGAGTCCTCAGTTGTAGGAGCAGAAAATTAAGTCTGCCCATATTCAGGCTAAAATTATAGAGGAGTTTTGTTAGAAAAGGAAAGCTGCCTTCTCCACAGTGGTTGGAAAAGGGAGTGGGAGCTCTGTATGATCAGGACTGTTCTCAGCCATCTGGCAGAGGTGGGGATGGAGACAAAAATATATGAGAACAGCAAGGAAGTGGAGACTGATGTGGTCTGAAAGGTGAGCCTTTGCAGGATGGGGTGAAGCAGTGGAAAAGGAGAATAGAGACTCAAGAAAGAGGTTCCAGATGACAACTGTGGAAATGCTTCTTGCTCAACTGATGTAATGACTGAGTGTTCTGTTGCCCCTATTTTTTTTTTTTATTTTTTTTTTTCTGGAGGCAGGAATTTGGTGTGTGTCTATTGAGGTGAGTCAGGGATGGCTGATTTGCTCAACAGCTCATCAGGGTGTACTTGAAAAGAAATCATTGTAGGCTTTATGTAGCTTCAGTCTCTTCCTTCTAAGGATGTTATTCCAGAAGAGCCCAGAGCCCAGGATGCATGGGGAATAAATATGACGTTAAATGTCTATGTCACATGAAATTGTAAGTGTTCTGAAGTCACGGAAACCATACAGTACCAAAGGCACTGCCCTGCTCTTCACTCCCACATCCCTGTGGCAGATTTGAGGGGAGGAGAGGAGGATTCTGCTCTTTTGGGTCTGGGGTGGCTGCTACCTGTGTGCAGAGTCCTCTTGCACACTGAGTTCTCTCTCATCCCAGCTCAGATGGATCCTTCAGCACCGCCCTGGGGATGCTGTGAAGTCTTCTTACCTCTCAGCCATAAAACAACACAGGAATTTCCTGCTTTAGCTTGGCTCGAGCTGTTGATGCACGAGAGAATTACTGGGGAACATTTGGCTCTGTGTTTTCCTCTTCGTGTTTCTTTAAGCACTGGAGAAGGACCTAGTGTCAGGACACAGGGGGACAGAAGTTATTCTGTATTCTGTAGTGCTGAATTAACAAAGTTTTGCTTTGTGCCTGCCTACACGTAGCAATAATGTGCTTCTAGCTCTTCATGATTACTCCATCTGTTTTAACAGCCAGGGGTTATAAGTGCATAAATAAACAAATAAAAGGCTTACATTGCGTCTTCTTTGATGCAGTTATAGACACAGCATTGGAGAGCTTGTATAAAATAGTAGTTTTTCCCAATAATAGAAAATACCTGACTTCCCAGCAATCTTTTTTTTTTCCAAAATCTGTTCAAACATACTGAAAGCACAGTGGTACTTCAATCTTCATGAATATGATATATGTGAAATGTGCAGGAATTAGATTGACCTTTGCTTGGGGGGAGGATGAGTGGGAAATGTTCCCAATATTCTCTTTCATTTGAATATATGTGTGTATGCATAAGTTCATAATTTGAACTTACATATTAATACATAGTTATGTGTAAAAATTATAAGTATTGCTAAATGCTGTGTAAAGCATTTGAATGTCACTATTTCTCAGTCTCTCTTGCTTCTCTGTATTTCAGTTTAGTTCTTTTTCTCTCTTCCTTCTGAATGGGAATGCACTGGAATCCCTTTAGTTGACCTGTCTGTAATTATCTCTCCAGTGTCTAGTCCCCAAATGCTGTAGGAGTGCAATTAAGTTGTAGAACTGCAGATCATTTCTGCCCAGAAGCCAGGCTGCATTTCAGGGAAATTGATCACAGCTTAAAGGTGAAGGTTTGATCCTCAGCTGGATGCTGAGACCTCCGAGGAACACCCAGGTGCTGATGGTTTAATGTGTGGAGAGTTGTAGCTGCTGAATGTGCTGGAGATGCTGCTGTTTAGTAAATGTTAAACTTTAGTAAATGTTTAACCTTAGCAAATGCTAAACTGAGAGTTTTGATGGTTTTTTTTCTGACATCAACAGCTGACTATGTCCTTCCAGCCAGAAAAATTTTGGTTGGCAGAAGGCAAACTCCAGGCAAACAAAACAAATGGATGGTGAGTTAATTGTGGCCTACAGGAAAAATGGGGAGGAACTACAGCAGCACATAGTGACAGGAGAAAGAGGAATGGCTGAAAGAGAGTAGTTTAGATCAGATATTAGGACAAAGAAAAAGAACATCTTTACTGTGAGGGACCCTGTAACAGATTGCCCAGAGGAAACTGTGGATGCTCCATCCCTGGGGGTGTTCAAGGTTGGGCTGCATGGTCTGAGGGCAGGTGTCCCTGCCCATGGCAAGGAGATTGGGAAAGATGGCCTTAAGGAGTCTTCTACTCCAGGCCAGGCTAAGATTTTATAACACTATGAAATAGAAATATGGAGAGGCTGTATCAGTACTGCCTGCAACACCATAAGGTGCTCCTTGATATCAGGGAGGCAAAATGAGACAAAAAAACCCTACAGCAGTTCTATAACTACTACTACAGTGATGCTATTGATCTCTCAGGGTAGTTACTTGCAGCTGTGCTGCAGCCAAATGCCTCTCAGGCAGTTCCAGGGGGGCTCTGTGAACTATTGATGTTTTGAATTGTCTGAATTCACCACCTTGTCCCTGCTGTTATCCTTAAATCCTCTCTAGCATTTATCATACTTGACTGAAACAGCTTCACGAGAGTATGCCAAGAGATTTGTACATCTGAGAGGGTGTTTTGATAGCAGAAGATTGATGAGCCTGATTTCCTTTGTAGATGTGTGGCAATCCCACATTTCCCTGGGTTTGTCACCACCTCCCAGCTCTCCAGAGAACTTTGCAGACTGTCTCATTAGATCTCCTCCTCAGCAGAACTGCTTTCTGGGCTCTTTGTACTGGAGAAACCACAGAATAAAAGGTCTTGAAAGAGTGAGATTGTAGATCTGTGGTGTGAATGGTGTATGTGGAGAAGACCCTGTCAGAAAGCTGCCACTTTTTAAGCTGCCAGGAGAAAAAGGCAGTTTTGGTTTGACCAATCATCTACACCTCTAGCACCAATTACAGCCCTCTGTTTTGGGGATTGGACAAGGAAGCAGCCTCTGCCACTCCCCTCAGGAGAGAGCTTTGGTGGTCCTGGTTTGATATTCACACACATGGCCCTTGGAAACTGGTGAGATAACCACCAGCAGCCTTTTGCTACCATTAAATCCTTCCCATTCCTACTCCAAACACAGCCTGTGGTGGATACTGATCTCCTTTCTGACTCTGTCTTCAGAGAAAATGTTTCTTCTTTTGATGCCCAATAGGTGCATCAAGTCTAGCTGTTTTCAGTACAGTTGAACCAGCTCCGATGTTCAGAAATGTATTTTGTAACTTAACTTGCTTTGTTTTATCTTCTCTTTGTATACACTTCTTTTGAAAAGCAAGAGGTCATGACAAGCTTAGGTTATGGCCTACTGCTCAGCTGGAATTATCTCAGCTTATTTTTAATGCTGCCCTTGCTTAACCTGATTTGTGGAGTTTGTTACAACTCTAGATAACCAGCTGTGGAGCAAATTATCTTTGTGACCCTCACATCCTCTTGAATGCTCTTTGAAATGTTCATAGGGGCTCTTATCTAACTCATCATACATGACTGGCAACATTTTGCTGTATTCCTAGAAAAACGGGTGCCTTGCTCCAATTATGAAAATGAATTGTGATGCAAATTGCCAGCCTTCTGTGAGCTGATTAAATAACTGTGTTAAATGTGGCTGTGCTGCCTTTGAAATCAGCTTCTCTGGCCTGCCATGAGCTCAGACTGGCTATGTCATCTCACTGAAGATGTGGAAAGATGTGGGAGATGTGTAGCTTGTGGAAATTCTGGTACTGGGAAGTGTGATGGACAAAAATCCTATGCAGAGGAAGGAGCTTGAAATCCTTAAGCTGGATCTTAGAAAAGGCAGTGGGAATGGCAGCAAAAGGCCAGTGGAATTAAGCACCAATTATTTTTTTCTGCTTTTCATGTAAGCAGTTCTGGCAGTAGATTTTCTGGCTTTTTCTCAGCTATTGGGGTGTGTTTACTTGCTCATGCATCCACCCATGATTACAGCATGAATGGTGTAGGGTGCCCTTTATCTCCCATTTGTTTGCAGGTTGGACTCCTTCCTTGTGGACCTGTGTGTGTGGCTTAGCCTGTGCATTGCCCCACATAAATCCTTATTTCTGAAGCTCAGTGCCTGTTAAGAAAGGAGTGTGGTTTACATGGGGAATAACAGAGGGCTCTGGAACCTACATTTCTCCTGGCTGGGTGGTACAGGAGTCAATATCTGTTAAGGAACACTTGGAGGCAGCTTTCTGTCCTTGTGCTGTGAAGAGTTTGTGGATCTCAGACATGCACCTGTATTCAGCATTTTTTCTAGACCTTGTTTCTGGCTCAGATGTTGTTCTCAAGCAAAAAACCAAGGCATCTTCAGTCCTGAGACAGTTTATCAAAAAGTGTCAGTTTTCTTCCCCTTTTCTAAGCACTGCCATAAAGGTTTGACTGTTCTCTCCTCCATCCTCTTTTCATCCAGTCTACACGTGTAGTGCTCCATTCTCTTTTCCCTGGAAACACATGGAGTGAAACTTGTTCCCGTGATCTGTTCTGATTTGCTGTTCTCTGAAAATGCCAACTGAATTAATGTGCTCTGCTGAGCTGCATTGTCTTCCTCTGCAGAGTTTTCAAGCAGGATGTTTAGGACTTTCTTCCTCCCTGTGGTTCAGCCTCCTCTCTGGTTCCAGCTGTTGTTTTCCAGAAAGCAGCTCTGTGACCCAAACACTCTGAGCCCTCTGGAGCAGCCAGCAGTGTCACTGCAGCTGAGATCCCACAGGAAAAGCCATTTTGGGTTGTTCCCACAATCCAGCCTTGTTCTGGACGGTTCCTTTCATCAGGGCTTGCCATTTCTGTTCTCGTTCCAAAGCTGTTTTGTCCTATTGCAACGATGCAAAATATTCTTCAGGGCTGCTCAGACAGAGACGGTCTTGGTTAAGTGGGGAGTGTGGAAATTTTCTGACCTTGACTTGGAGCTCTGGTGAGCTTGCATGTTTGCTGGCTTGTGAATCCAGATATCGCTATTGCTCGACCTGGACCTTCCCGCAGAGTTGAAATCTGGATGGATCCAGATTTGAGGGATATTCAGACCTAGGGTTTCAGGTCAGCTCATGGCAGACACACATTCCAGCAGCCATGTCTGAAACTTTGTTTATTCTCCAATTACCTTCCACAGTTTTGAACCATCCTCTGACAATAATAAAACTCCAGCAAGGGGACACTGGAAAAGAACCATGTAAGCCTTGCACTAATAGACAGCTGAAACTCTCTACAACTCACCAAACATGCATTGCCCAATAACATAGCTCTGGCCAAATTCTGTGTGCTCAGCACTCTGGGCCTTGCTGGAGTTACATGCTGGCCCCAGAGTGTCTGTTCATTGTTGTTGAGAAATTGGAAAGAGAGAGAAAGCTGATTATGTCAGCATCTTCCTGAAGTCATAATTCTTCCTGCTGTTTCCTTTAGAAAATATTCAAGGTGACAGGAATTCTTGTAATTTCTATTTCATCATGCATCAAAGAATTGACCATGATATTCTGCTCTTTTAAAAGATGCAGCCATAGCTGCATAGTTATCTCTATGAGAAAATATTGGGGAAAACAGCTTCCAAGTTCATTAAGATCCTTGGGAGTGAGTATATTAAGTTCAAAATTTTCTACTTTTCCTTTTTTTTGTTGTTGTTGTTATTCTAATGGCATTTTAAAATTAAAATTATTATTGTCAGCAAATTTATCTGGCAAACAAGACTTCTCAGAGCTAAAAGTTTGAAATGTATAAATATATGTCACTCTTCCAGTTATAATCTACCATTTCTCTTTGAAGTTTTTATCTTTGCTGAGTGGCTCTGATCTATACCTCCAACCTGTCATCAGGCATATTTCCCATACATATTTCAAATAAGAGCAAATGTCCTTTGCCCCATTTATTAATAAAAAGCAGGCTCAGAGGGCTGAAGTGATTTTACCAAAATCACACAGAAAAATGAGGCCAGGATTCTTTTGCTGTTCACCACAACGTATTGGGTCTTATTTTCCCCCCAAAGGTTGGATAACCTTTATCAGCCATTTAAGCATTTCACTGTTTTCGCACTTGAAACAGGTTAAATCCGTGGGAATGGTGGAAACAATGCAGCTTCACATGGGATTCAAGGGGTTCTGAAACCAACTGACCTTGAGGAGGGGATGTTTAACATTCTTTTATTGCCTAGTAAAACGTTCAAGGCCTTGTGTACCGACAGGAGCTGCCAGGGTAGCTACAACAGACACATTTCCCATTTACCTTCACCTCTGGTGACCCAGCCCTGTGGCTGGGAGTGTGGCAGCAGACCATAAACTCTCCTGTTATGGTCTCCTCTCTGTGACAGGCTGGCCCCACGAGAGCAGTCCCTGCTCAGCCTATGGTACCCCTGCAGTCTCAGCCTTTAGGGCTGGGTTGGATCACAGTGCACAAAGTGAGCTTCCAATAAATAGTGGGAGATGTCAGGGGATGTGGTGAGATGTGCTTGAAGCCAGCAAGGCAGCCCCATTGATAAATGAAGCTCAGGAATGGGCTGGGTGAGGTTTGCTGTCTGCAAATGAGCAGAGCTCAGTGCCAATGGAGACAGAAGTTCTGAGCAGAACCAAAGCAGACTGCTGATCTTTTATTTCCTAGATACACTTCTTCATGTTTCTTAGTGGGGCTTGGAAAGAGAACAGTTCCCTTCAGCTGAGGAGCTGTCCCTGTAAACCCAGTGCAATATTTAGTATATTAAGCAATTTTATGTATGTAAATTTAAAAAATAAGCAGTCATTCCTTAGGGCACAAGGAAGCAACAACTATTCTTGTTACTATGATGCACCTGTGCCTCCAATTCTCTATGATTTCCAGAGAAATGACAGCGGTTCTTGGTTGTATTTTCTATTCTCTATTTGCAGCATTGTATCTGGGAGAAGATGTTGCTTGTGGCAAACATCCACTGAGGACAGGAAAAGAACATTGGAGAAATGTGATCTCAGTGAAAAAGCTACAAAGCTTAGGTTCAGTATCCTGTATTTGAAAATTCGTGTGCCTTGCCCTCCTTAAATAAGAAATTGTGCTAGGCCTTGGACAAGGTGATCTTTTCAGAATGATGAAATGATTTTCTGTTCTCCAAGCTAGAGGAGAAGAAACAAAGCTAGGAGTTGGACATGAAAGGGGTCATGTGCTTTTTGCTTTCATGTTTACCAGAAATAACTAGAAGCATTAAAATAAGAATATGATTTGTGTTCTCTGTCCTCATCACCTTACCTTTCAACAAAAAGTGCTAAGAAATAATAATTATGCAGTTACCCTTTTCTGCAGCCCTTTCTAATATAACTTCTCTTTTTTTGTGAGCAGGAATAAGGAGTCACCCTTTCAGTGGTGTAAATGTGTGCACACTGGCACCACAGGAAAACTCTTTAAATAAAATGGGAAGTAACAAGCAACAGTAAGATTTTTAGATTTTTTTTCTGCATAGAGGTCAACATTTGAGGTGTGCCAGGTGCTACTGCTGTGCTGATAGTTGTTTGCTCAACACTGGGTGGAATATATGGGGAAAAACAAATCTCTCATTGCAAAGAACTTGATTTAGGAGCTCTTCCGGTAAGTTCTTGAATAATATGGTTTTTTACTTGGCAAGCATTTTTTTACTAAATTGGAGGGAGAATATACCTAAAAATAAGGGTAGAAAAAGAAAGTACACAGGGCTTAAAAAGGTGTTATTGGTTTACTTATAAGAGTGCAAGACAGGGCACTGGACCCAAGGTGGGTGAGACCTTGGGGAAAAGCAGCTCAGCAGGAGTTGCCAAAGCCTTTAAAGCCAGCATTGGCAATTTCTGTTGGTATTTCTATTGGAAAAAATATCTATCTGATTTATTGAGGTATTTTCACTGAGCTCATCGCAGTAAACCAAATTAAAGTGTGATGAGGATTGTTTTTTTGGAAATATTTTCTAAATGTTTCAATGTAAAACTGAAACGAAACAGACTTAATATTCCTAAATTTTGCACCAACAATTTTTTAGGTCTTTCCTTGAAGAAGATAAAGGCATTAAAACACACCAGAATTTTGAAGAAAACCTATGGCCAGCACCTCGAAGAGGCATGGCAGAACATCACATCATTTTATAGATGTTTTCAGTAGCTTATGAATTTCTGTCTGCAGCCGTTTCTAATACACCAGGAAATGTTCACAGGCTACACAGGTAAATTAAACACTGTGATCTTTCAATCTCTTTCAGTCTCCCCCCCTTTTTTTTTTTAATTTCTTTTTTAAACTTTTTTTTTCTGCTGACGTCTGTTTGTGAAAATTGGAATGGTGGTGGGTTCGGTTGGAGAAAATAGAATAATTTTGTTCCCTGCAGTAATAATTATTTTTGACAAATCTGAGTTTAAACCTCGGGTAACAGCTCACCACTATATGAAAATGCCCTTCACAGAACTTTACTTATATTCATGCCTAGGAAGTCAGAGGATATAACTTTTTCCTTGATTTCTGCCTCTCTAAAGTAACTCTTTGTCATTCCTGCTATATTTTCTGTAGAGTTTGACACTTGAATGTTTTAACTCTGTTGCAAAGGAATACTGTCCTTCACAGAAATTCCCCGAAGGAAGTTGCAGGCTTTTTGTATTTATTATGGTTATTTCAAATATTGAAAAAACAGAGAAAAGAAGCTACAGGCAATTTATTGGTCTATTACAAGAGGTTTAATATTTTCAGAACAATCTAAGGTTCCTTTGCTTTCTTCAGTTCACACAGACAAAGCATTCTTTTGTTTATGGATTTCTGTAAAACTGTTTCTAATTTTTATATTTTTACATTGGGTTTATATTGTATTTATATTGTTAATATAAAATATTATATGTGTATTTTATATTGTTAATAACACTCTCCGCTTCAGAATTGAATTCTGTTCTGAGGAGGGGCAGTATTTCCTGAATGCTAAAGTGAAATAATATAGATTGAAGTAGATGTAAACTTCTACCCCACATTTGAATTGAGCAGAATGTTTACATGATGTGGTTTAGATGGTATCTGTCCTTACGAGATACGAGATTTTTGGATGCCAAGTGTCAGTGTTCAGTGTTCTAGCATTGGCTTTGATCAGAATCCGCAGAACTACAGAAAGCTCTGCACAGAGAAACCCTAAGAACAAAGAGAAGATTGATAGCTTTTTAAAACCAGGTTTTTCTCTTTTTATTTCTCTCTCTCTTTTTTCTATTTTTTTTTTACTTCTTTTCCCTTTTTTCTTTTTTTCTTTTTCTTCCCCCCCACCCCCCTTTCTCTCTGCTGCATTTTTTGAAAACTGAGCATCAAAAACCTGGCATCGAATACAAATTCCAGACCTAATGTCTGTTGCACAACAATAATTTTATTTCTTTTCAGTTAGATTTGAAAAAAGAAATCCAAGTTAAAATCTCAAAATATGCCTCTGTTTCTGATTACTTAGTTTGGTCAGATCACCTGTGTACCAGCATTGGTGTATGTCAGGAAAATGGGAATTCAACTTTTATTTGTGTTATGTCCCTTTGAGTTTTGTTTTGTTTTGTTTTTTTGGTTGCTGTTTGTTTGTTGGGTTTTTTGTTTGGCTTTTTTTGTGGAGTTTCTCTGTTAGTTGGTTTTGTTTTTTTTTAATTGGAATTGCTTTCATGTCAAAATTTCCATCTCGGTTTCCTTGATATTCCTTGTAGTAAACTGCTTTGACCAGACTAGAGGAAACAGAGTGGAGAGTTAAATCACATGGACTGACAAAGGAGTTTGATAAAAACCCTCATATTTTACATTAGTGATACATTCCTAGTCACCAGAACTGGCTGGATTTTGAAACGAGGTTCTGTAAATTCCTCATACCACGTAACATTTAAAAGGAAAGGGTATGTAGGTTTTTTCTATGAGGTGTAATTTGAAGTCTGCTTGTAAATTGTTTTCCATTTTTTTTGTTATTTTGTGTGTTAATATTTCATGACAGGCCATGGCTGCTCCTAGTGATGCTGAATATTTCAGTCTGGTTTAGGACTGGTACTTGACACATCTGTTCTACAATGATGACAGGTTCCCTTATTAAAAAAAAATATTTCCAACTCTTCAGAGCTGCTGTGTTCAGTGTTAATAATTTATATCCAGAGGCATTTGCAAATACTCCATCCTTATGAGAAGTGATAGAGCCTCTTTGCTAATGGGTAGCAGAGTTTGTTAACAACTTAGATTTTAAAAAATCCCAACCAACCAAAACTCAAACCAGCTTCATTTAATGTGATAGAAGCAATGCTGCTTTGGGGAATCAAGGTGGAGTTGACAGAGACCAATCCAAGAAGGCAGAAGGACAAATTCCCCTCCAGTTGTCAGGCTTGTTGAACAGCAGGTAAGTGTGGACTTAGCTCATGGTGTCCTGCCAGTGTGCTTCAAACTGGAAAGGGAGAAGAATCCTTCAAGTGGAAGGGAGAAATTAGAGTGTTTTCTCCACAGGCTGGCTGCCAGGGCTATGGAGCAGGGGCTTGAAACATCCACTGCAAATCCCCTCCAGATCCAGCAGAGTCCCAGGGATTTGCCATCTCCTCCTGCACTAACAGCTTGCCCATGGGCTTGCAGAAAACAGGCTGAGCTGGCCCCACACAAGCCATGCTCACCTCCCAGGAGCCTTGCACAGCCTGGACAAGCTGCTTTGTGTTTTCCTAGCCTGAGGTAATTAGTGCCTGGCATCTGCAGCAGAAATCAAATGCATACCGCCGCAGTTTCTAAGATGACACTCTTTTCATTGCAGGTTTAATTTTGCAAAGAGCATAAAGGCAGGTACATCAAAATGCCAAGAAGCCTCATTTAATTAAAGCCTCTTTTTCTTTTTCCTCTTCAGATTTGCATATGTATTGAGCCATTAGAGGAAAAGATAAAAGGAACCCTGAACTCTGTTGATACATAGCCTTTATGGCTGCAGCTCCTTACTTTGCAGGAGACATTATTTTGACTGGAGCAAGTTATAGTGTGGCTTGACAGAGCTCAAGGCTGCTTTGTGGTGCTCCAGAGGCAGACAGTGACTGCTGTTGGGAGGTGTCCCCTCCCAGCAGAGATTCTGCACTCAGATTTTATGCCCTGCTCTGCCAGATGGGACATTCTTATACCCTCACTGCTGTTCACCATGCTTTGTGGGAAAAAAATGGATTACAATTCTCTTCTTCAGTGCTGAAGCTTCCTCTGCTACAGCTTAATACCCACTGTCTGATTATTTACCATTCACATAATGTACCTTTCGTAAGGCACATATTATGTACCTCCCCTTCAGTGAATTATCTTTGGAACATGGGCATAGTTGGCAGCAGAAGTTACCTCTGTCCAAATCATCTCCCAGATTTTTAGCCCAGGATTTCACTCTAGAAGCTTGGGATCAAGATCTGTGTTGTTAATTGGCAGGACAGCTTTTGGTGGTTTCATTGAGGTTAGTTAATAACCCTGTAAATTTTTTCATCAGCCTTCAAATAGTAAGGACGTTTGGAGCTGTGTCTCACTGCAGATGCTGTTTGACTTCTCTATTCCAGGACTAATAGCCAAAGAAGTTGAGATAAAATGATCCAAATTTTACAGTGCTTATTCTGGTAAAATTCACTGTTTGTTTTCCTTAGACAGAGTTTAAATGAAAACCAAAACAGGGCCTTTGGAACTGGCCCTTTAATAGCTGGAAGGAGCACTGGAGACATCTAATGGAAGATCAGTATGTGAGAGTTCAGTACAGAATACACTATGTTTTCTTTTTCTTTTTTATTTTTTTTTCTTATATATTATCTACAAGCACAAGCTTTCATATTTTCAATGTAAAAATGCATACAGATCATTATATATATAAAAATCAACTAGCCTTGTAGCAAACTGCCAGATCCAACCATCCCCAGGTTGGGGACAACCTGTCTGGATCCAGGTGCAAACCCAGTGGCTGATCCTCACTTCCATCTGTAGTTGCACCAAACCCCCAGATATGAAGATTCTCAAAGTTCCAGGGAAGTTTTGGGTCCTGATCCAGGTCTTGCAGCATGGGCATGACTAACTCTTCATCAATTGAAGATAAATATTTTAAAAACTTCATAAGTGACAATCAACTTGTTGCAGGTAACAAGTCTCCCGTTCACTTTTCCTCCCCTTTTTTGTTCATTGCTCTTTCCATCCTCTCTCTGCAGAAATGGCAACGGGCAGAGGAGAGAAATTTAATGTTCATTAATGTCACATACATACACTTGAACAGCAGCAGGAGAAACAGAATTTGATCTGTTGATACCTGCTGCAGAAAGGCTGCTGAATGTGGGGTCGTGCTGCACTCAGCCTTTTCAATGTTTGGGCAATTTTGGCCTCAATCTGAACACTCTGGAAATATGAAAGACTTATATCCAGTAATATGTTGTGAGCAACAATAAATCAAATTGCATGTAATACTATGTAATGCACATCAACAGATATAATACACCATAGTAGAACTGGCTTTGAGGCGGAAAAAAATGAACAATTAAGTAATGAAGTTTGTGTTTGTTTTGGAGGAAAGGTCACAAAATCTTGTTTGGCAGTTTTCAAATTCAGTCTTTGCAAAGGAATGTTACTATTTTTATTGTAGCTTCTTTATGTAACAAGGGATGTTTGCACAGTGGAACATTTTATTTTCACCAGGATTTTATAATTTGTCCACACAGATGTTATAAAAGAAGGTACAATTTGCTGGAAATCTTTTGGAAAGTATGAGGGCTGTAACTCAGCCTCTCCTTCCTTTCAACTCTTCTACTATGAATACGATTAATTATTTTCTCTTGTCATTAATTTATAACCTTTTTCTGTTTTAAATACAGCTCCAACCTGAACCCCAAGAAAGGTTTTTCAGATGAAAGAACTGTTGACGTTTCCTCAGAGGGATGAATCAATTGCTTAGCATACCAGAATAAAGACTTGGCTACGTTGCCATGGGATTGCAGGTAAGGATTTTGTTTATTTCAGATCCGTGCACCAGCACTGATTTGAAAGATGACAGAACCACAGTGCTTCAACTTGCAAATGCTCACTCTGGCTCCTGATGTAACTGAATTGCTTGAAAGTTCAGCCCCTCAGCTACAGAATTCTGGTTTGTGAACAGGCAGTAGTTCACTCTTTTAAACTTGGATTGATTTTACATTACTAATAGGACTGAAAATGGCAAAACCTCTATTTTTCTTGTTTTATATATATATTTTTTTAAAGTTGATGATGTGATGAGTAGTTGGGGAATAAGTGTGTCACAGAGGCTGTTGCAAGAATCCCCTGCCCAGAAGCACAGTGAAGTTTTCATTGCAATGTGTCTAGCTGATGTACAGCAACACATATGAACACATGTGAGGACCAAAAATATTGATTCCAGGACAATGAAAGGAATTTTTACCACCTAGAATACAGAAGCAGAGAAAAAAAACAACAGCTCAAATAAACCATACATCTGAATGTCATGTTCTTTGCTGGTTGGGTAAAAGTGGAGGTTGAAAAAAAAATTTATTTTGGTAAAATATCTTTAAGTGAAGACTTGTAATAGAGGTACCAATTTGGAACTTTTCTCTGTTCACTGGGATTTACAGATCTGCCTCTTCAGCCTGTTCCACCACCTATATGGCTGTGTATAACTCCACACAGTGCTAGCCAGTTGGATATACTCACTTTGCTACAGCTGTGGCAATTTGCATTTGATAGCCTTTTGGAGTTACTTCCCCACAAATAACCACACAAAGTACAAAGCAGTGGGGAATAAAGTTGTCAGCAGTTGCTACAAGGGGGCTGTTGCTGAAAGGAGAATACTGAAATTTGTCATCCCAACCCTTGGCTGTGGTTCTACCTGCTGACAGCCTGAGCTGATGAAGGGATGCTGCATCACTGGTGGGAGAGCCGCACAACCTGAATGAAAAACACCCAGTCTTGATTCTTGCATCTTTTAGCAGTTAACAAACCAACTAGACAGGAGGCAAAACTTGACAGCTGGCTTAAATGAGATGACGAGGGAGAAGGAGGAAAAAAAAGTGGGGTTTTTTTTCCCAGGCACCAAAATTTGATAAAATGCATTTCTGCTTCAGTGTGCCAGATAAAAGTCACAAAAAACCTGCACTGCTTTAAGCCCCAGAGTGCTCCAAGCAGCATCTGGAAGCTTAAACAGCTGAAAATTATGATCTTTTGATATGGTAGTGGCCATTCAGAGGTGATTTACATTTGGGCTTAGACTTTAAATACTTGCCCTCCCAAGGATTCAATTCTTCTTAGGTATAAAATAGACTTAGAAGAACTACTTGAATTGAAAAAAATAAAGAAAAAAGGAAAAAAAAAAAGCTAACAACTACCCATAACTAAATCAATGGTAAAATGGTTCTTTTTTTTCTTTTTTTTACAGTCTGAATTCCCAACACTCATACTCCCATTTCCTGAAGCACAGTACTACATTTTCAGGAGAAAATGCTGCTGGACGCTAGATGATTATTTCTGGAGAATTCTGCAGTTTCAGAGGAGCTGGAAGAGCAGCTGAACTTCATCTCTTCTGAAATGTGTGTCTAGCTGGCTAAGCACTCCAGGTAATAGACCTTCGCTATATTTTTTGCATACCTTGCTACACTTATGGATTTGACAAAAATAACAAGGAAGGAGTGAAAGCATACAATAAGCCAACTTAGAGCTGGTGAAGGTGTCAGGTGAGCTTTCTGAATCAACACAGCAGCCTCTACACATATTTATTTGTCCTGGAGAATACCAGTTGAGATGGTTGTTGATGGACTGAGGGCTGGATCTTACTCTCCAATGGCTACTGAGCAGCTGTCTGGCTGAAAATGATCTTTAGGCACTACTGACTTGCAGGGGATTGGAGCTGGCCACGTTGAAGCAGAAGATTCTCTCTTGGTTGCCAATCCCCACAGTTGTCTAGTTCTTTGGAGTTCATTTGGTGTTTGTTTTATTTTTTTTCCCTTGATGTTTTTTTTTTCCCCCACATTAGTCAGAAGCAGTGTAGCTAAATACATTTCAAAACAGAAAAATAGTATGATTTCATGTTGCTCAAAAAAGTGGTGGTGTTTGTCTTTTTGGTTTTTTTCTGGCTGCAAAGATTTGACCATTTCTCATTAAACGCACTCTGCTTGCCCCATCCCTACTCCAAGCTAACACGCTCTAAAACTCTTCCCCGCCTTTGGGCAGCTTTTTCTTAGCTGCTGATTTTGGTGAGCATCTTATTGATGGCCTGCTTGACGTGGGTGGTGGAGCTCCTCCTGCGGGTCTTGCCCTGGACCATCTTGCGGCGCCGCACCTCGCGGCACAGCTCGTAGAACGCCTCCCCAATGTTCCCTTCTCCCGTGCAGGCTGAGCACTCGTAGAAAGCACACGCCAGTTCCGTGGCCAGCTTTTCACCTTCCTCCGTGCTGACTTGCCGGGAGTGATCCAAGTCTGCTTTGTTCCCCACTAGGATCAGGGTGACGTTTTTGGGCTTTTTGACCTCATCCAGCAAGTTCTTAAGCGGCAGCATTTCCTCGAAGCTGCCTCTGTCCGTGATGTCGTACACCAGCACGAAGCCCTCGCCCCATCGCACGTGTCCTTCCTTCTGGATGGCATCCTCCTGTTGCAAAACACAGAAGCATGCCTTAGGGATGTGATTCATGAAGAAGACAGCAGATATTCAGAGAGGTACTGGTCCACCCAAGCCAACAAAGCTGAGTGCTTTACTTTATACTTGGCACACATTGCCTTTTTTATCTCGTGGCACAGGAGATTTATTCCACCCAGTGCCATGACCTGTGCAGCATGTGCGCCTGCTGTGTTTTAAAAGGGAGACCTGACTGTGACAGATCTGCAGAAACAGACTGTGACTTTGTGCCTACTCATTGGGCTGGCCCTGAATAAAAAGGCATGACAACAAAATAATTGTACACCCGAGGTAAGCCCCTTGACTTGTTTGGTCTTCCAAGCAGGATCTATTGCAGAAGGGTGTGGATCCAGCCTGGAGGAGAGAGGGGGCTCTGCCCAATCTGTGTCCCCAGCACAGTTTGCTCCCTGCTGTATACCCAAGGAACTGGGAGGCAGCACATGCACCCACGCACCTGGCCAGCTGTGTCTAGTATCTCCATGGAAACCACTTCATCATCAATGGTAGCTTGGTGACGGTATGTCGACTCTAAAATAAGAACACATGTTGGGAAAGGTATTAAAAGAATGTCATTTTTTCTTTTCTTTTTTTTTTTTTTTTTTTTTTTTAAGTTTTTTTTTAAACCTTCCTCACAGCTCTCCCATCACAAAAGCAGAGACGTGATGGGCAGTTTGACTAAATTGTCTTTGCTGGAGCTCTTCCAGCCATCCTGGAGCACACTTACATCCTCTTTTCTAAAACAGCAACACTTTCACCTCTCTCCACCGGGCTCAACATTTTCTTTCCCATGTGTTAGACTAGCAAAAGCCTGGTGGATGCTGCAGTCTGCACCCAGCAAAGGACAGTTGGCTGTGGCAGAGAGTTCTTCAAAGCTGTATCCCATTTTTTGTGTTTGCTCACAGGAAAGATAACTACCTTCTGGAGACGATACCACAGCTCTCAAAGTGTCCAGCTCAAGAGACTGTCACTGCACAGTGTATTGATCAAAGCCAGTGTGCTTGCAGATCAAGGGACCTAACCACTAAGCTCAAACCTTATACTGTGAAAAAATTACAGACCAGTTAGGTATTTCAGGAATGTGTTTTAAACATGCTGAAATCATCACATTCCCCTCTTCTAGCAAGGGATCAAGCAGTGACTTCCCTGTTTATGATTTATTGGGATAACCAGTGGGCGTTAAGCATTTATGCTATGGAAAAAAAGCCCTAACAACAACCCTATTTACTGTCCCAGGTTCTGGAAGCAAGCAACTAATCAGAAAACTAGTGACAAAGGAGCTTGTTTTATCTTAATAAGTTGATAAGCTATATTTGATAGCATTTGACCTAAAATGTGGAAAACTCTCTGTGCTAACATTCAGATTTATTACTGTTGTTAGCTCACAGATGGCCTGTATCAAAAGGCAAATATGTAGGCTGTAAAAGTCTGGCCAGTGACTGTGAATGCTTCGCATTGTCAGAGACAGAATTCTTTCATTTGGTGCAAATCTCTTCAATAGAGTGAAGGATATCTCTTTAGGAATCACACGTCTTGAACTTCTGGAAGGGCTGGTGTTTTGTGAATGCCTGTTTTTCATTATTCACTTAAGGATGTCACCTCTTCACAGTCAGGAATGTTTCAATGCTGCCAGTGCTGCAAACACTTCCCAAACCAAAAATGTCACTCCCTCCTTGTGCCACCTTAATTGCTGTGACAGCCCAGCCATCTCCAACAGGGACAAATGGTCAAGTTACTTGGGCAGATGGCAAGCAAACCTGCTGTAGGGTTTCAGGCCATGAAGACTGTTTTTTCTTAAAGCTTGTAAATACCCCTTCTGGCTAGTATTACCCAGGCTGTTGTAGGAGTTGGAGCTTCCCTTTGTGATCCTGAGGCTGTACCTGCATGGCAGAGTGAAGTACATCAAAGTCCTTTGGTGTCATGTCTTATCTGTGCCTTCCACAAAACTCTCCTAGCTGCAGCAAATCCCTTAGGGGATGCAGAAAAAGCAGGAAACTCTAGTTTGGTGTTATGAGTTATTTCAGTGTTCAGTGCTGGGATTCCCTATGTAGTACTCCAAGCTGGAGGTTTTTTAGGAACTTGTGCTCTGTTTCTTTGGGGGAGGGTGTTGTAAGAAGGGATGGCTCTCTGAGCAAGCAATGTGACTTGAGTTCCTTACTTGCTAAGGCTTTGCTCATGTGCCTTCAACCATCTGGCCCTGCTTGACAAGTGTCTGCTGAGAATTTTTCCCCAGAAGCTGAGAAAGTGCTCACCCAGCAGCTTTCTGGCTGCAGGATATCTGTGAAATGTCCTCAGGAGGCAGGATGGGGAAGGCCATACACATCTTCCCTATGAAATGGGAGAATAAATCTCAAGAAATAGTTTTGCTCACTGTGCAAAAGCAGCATGAGTCTTAAATTATACTTCTCAAAATAGGACTTTGATGTTGCAAGTTTAACTTGCTTTGGCTGCTCACGTTGGAAAGGAATTCGGTCTTGGATGAGTAGCACCAATTTAGGTCAGATTCATGTAAATAAATCTTGTGAAATGTGTGTCTGTTCCTGTGCTCTGGAATGTGTGGTAGCTGTGTGAATTTTAATGAGAAGTGTAAAACAGCTGGACGTTGAAAGCATTTTTGGTGTAATCACAGACATGGCTCTTCTCCTTCAAGGGAACAGAATAATCTGAGGAATCTAGTTGTCTTGTAAATTATGAGCCCTGAAGAGGTGAGTTCCAGTCTGCTCACATGGTACATCACAAAAACATTGCCTTGCTTCGGGATTTATTAGTATCATTTTCCTTCTGGCACTGCTTTCTAATTTTTTTTTTTTTTTTTTTTTGACATGCAGGCAGCGAGTAATTACAGGGCTTGAAATAACTGCTGGACCCCTGGCTGAAACACACCACTGACAACACAGGTGTCTGTGTCTCAGGTAAGCACCCTTGACTCATATTAGAGTTGAAATAAAATAGGTGCTGGTGGATATAGCTTGTCTGAGCTCCTTCCTGGAATAAACTGCACCTCAAAAGTGCTTGGAAGTCCAGAACTGGTCAGATGAATCCAGGCTGTAAAAGTCTTAGCTTGCATCATCATGGTTAAGTAGAAAAAGCAAGGTGTGACCCTCTACCAGTGGCTCCCAAGATGATTTTAGGCAACTTTCTGCACTTCAGATTGTGATTTGAACTGTGTGTTGCCTATACATTCCACCTCTAGCAGTGTGGCTGAGCTCTCAGAGATGGAACAGACACCACAGAGCTTGTTTTCCTCACAAGAAACTTGGTGTCCAAGCAGGGTTTGGGAGCTAATCTTCAGACTGAGCTGTGTTCTGTCTGGATCTGTGGAAATGGATTGATTTATTTGCTCTGCTTCAATAGAAATAAGTAAATCTAACCCGTTCTTGCTGCTGTGAGGGTGTGCTGTGATTCCAGTCATATTCCCAGTAAGAGGCTCAAAGGTGGTGATGAGTGTGGCTTTGAAGGCTGATGCCAGATTTCAGAGTGGCTCCTGGTTGTAAAGCTGAAATCCCCCAGCACCCCTGCTCTGCAGAGCACTCTTGGTTCTCATGTTTCCATTGTTTGCAAAATTAAGGTTTATTTCTAATATATTTTGAGCTGTCAAAAGGCATGAGAAACATGTTGGAAAGTGGCAGCAGTTGGTTTGGTTTTGAGCCACAATAATTCATTAATTAATGAATTATTTAATTTCACAACAATTGATTAATGAATCAAATCTCCCCAGATGCTGAAAAGAAGTGGAATTCCAGCCTGCTTCACACGCAGTGAATGCTGCTTCTGGAACTGACATGGTGATGTGAAAACCTGCCAACAGGTTTCTGTTAGAACTCTGTTTTTGGCTGCCCTCTCCAACGCTGCATTTGGTGTAATCAGAGTTGTGACTGCAGTGCTGCAGGTGTTCCCAAACTAGTCAGATCAAAGCTGAGTACAAAAGGAGCCACGTGGGAGGCATTGATGCTTGCTGAGATGCTTTTAGCTGCCTTTTCTGTGAAGGTGAAGCTCTCAGAGGTTTTTGTTCTGAGGCTGGATGAGGCACAGCAGCCCTGTTCATATCCCTAAGGAGGCACAGGCAAGATTTGTGGCTGTCCCTGGTCCACGCAGATGGGCAGAGGCTCTTTGTGGGTGACCTTGGCAGAAGTTTTAGATACTGTGGTGACTCATGGGGGGAAAAGGATGCCTTGTGGAGCACAAGGACACATGCAAAAAAACAAGCTAGTAGTGGTTTAGTGCAGTGTGAAGTATGTAGAACAAATGAGGCTTGATTAGGTTGCTGCTTATTGAGCAGCTTGGTGTTTATCATGTTTTCCTATTTTCAGTTAAGTGGGAAGGTAGATGGTGAGTGCTCACATAGCCCCAATAGGCTATAAAGTTCTTGTCTTGGCATGAGAGGATCTGCTGCATCCCTAGAATTTCCTCTTTTTAGGTAGAACACATGGGTAATATAAATCTAGACTAGAGAAAAAAACATATTTTCTTGTTATTTTCAATAAATAATACTTTGGCCTCCAAACAGAAATTGTAGGATAGTTTTCTCAAAGAGAAATGAAATTTTAATTGTTCTCTAAAAACAATGAAAAACGTCTTTGTTTGTTACTTCCTGCTGCATGCAGATATGATTTTTCTGCTGTATGTGAAGAAATTCTTTTAAGAAGTGAAGTGGTGTTGCTTTTCCTTTCCTACAGCTTCTGTCCTCATTCAGCTCTTACTGGGACAAGCAAGGAAAATGTGGGCAGGCAGCTGGGAATTGAATTCATCAAGGCATGGCAAAACCAAACCAATAAAGCCAGAGCAGTGCTGACAGGTAGAGACTAAGATCAAGGGTTTAAACAGTTTTAGATTGTTTTGGTTTGCTGGTTTTTTATTTTAATTTCATTTTCTCACCAGCTCTTGCAAGGGATGTTGGTTCTTGGTAGGAATTATGTCACTGATAAATTCAAGCCTAAATAAATCACATTTGGCTATGCTTTTTTGTCTCATTGCAAGAAGTCTTTGTTGGTGGAGCCAAGTTTCACCTTACTTCTGACAGTATAAATGAAAACTAACCAGTGAGACTTTTCTCACACCCAAAACAAGTAAAACAAAAGCCGTCTCTCCTGAAGTTCAGAGACAAGCACTGGAAAATTCTGCTCATCTGGGAAACATTTCAGAATATGATGAGCAACAAAAGTAGGGGCAAAATATTTTGCAGCTGTAGCTATAGCAAGAACAGCCACTGCCATTCCTTAGTTTTGCAGTCTGTTGAGCTACTGTAAAAGAAAAGCAGTATTTTTATTAACTGGCATCAGGAATATCTTCATCTTGAAACTCATGAAAGAAAACAAACCACATTTTCAGATAAGTGCTTCCCATGTTATTGTAAGCATCTTCTGTTGCTGCTCTCAATTACAATTTCATCATTTCAAGACTTTGTTGAGGATTTGAGAAGCCAGAGTTGGTGTTTTGAGGTGCTTCAGGCTATATGAGTCTATTTCCTCAGAAACACCTCAGAGAAACTGGGAATACTTTGACGGCTCATTGCTATAACACATTCAGTATAAATTCCTCCTACTGAAGAGCACAGTAAAAATGATGCAACATATTAAATGTACAGTAATTTCACGATTATAAGCCGCACCTGAATATAAG